>LUCH01006282.1:0-18493 GCA_013368495.1 Paragonimus heterotremus
ATTTACAATTGATGTATTGTGAGTACTTTGCCTGGAATTTCAATTTCAAAATTTCAAAAAAATATTTAAAACCGAGGATTCGCGCCAAAAGGACCGTTTTGCCTTTTGAACGACCTTCAAGGCGAATCCCGTGAAACGGATATTTGCCGAAGACTTGCTCTCAGCAATGTCAAGGGGTGGTACCAGAAAAGTTGCACATGGGTAGTTCCCCTTCATCTGTTTACCTAGCCTCAGCTCGGATGACAAAGAACTGGATGGAGTAGGAGAACCTGATATCTCTGAAATGAACTGGCCTAGTAGGTGCGCAAATAAGTATGTGATGGCAATTGTGTAGTTCTTCATTCTGGTGCTTCAAAGCCGAAAGGAGTCGGAAACAGTCCTTTAGGCGCGAGAAAAGATTTTTCAAATTTTCCAAGAAATACTTAAATGCGGTATGAGAGAAGGCCGACTCGTGATGTACATGTATGTTCGTAGTGAGAAGCATGCTTCACTACGTACACTCTCCGAAATTTTTCGGGAAATGATGAGCGAGCCGACTGCGGTGAGAAAATTTGTCATGGATAAGATGGCTACGCAGATGAAGGCAGCCTATGTAGTGTTCGGCTGCAACATACTGCTGTGTTACTTTCATGCACACGATGCCGTACGTAAGCATGTAAGCGGGCAAAATTCGTTCATCATATTTGTTGTAAGACGAACTCTTTTCGCAGTCGTTTCCCCTCCCAGCGAATTGTTATGGCCGAAAATGAGGAAGAGTAAGTTGTACTGTTACACTGTTAACCGCTAGTTTAAATGTGATCTGTACATCATCGGCCGAACGGATAAGTTTCTGAATTAATTGCTGTTTAATTGGCTGTACATCAAGTCTAAGTGGGCAATCCATGCTCAAGGCGACGTTGTCAACTCCGGCAGTCGAACGAATAATAGGCTGGAGAACGCGAACGGACGGCTGAAAAAGAGAACGTACCCGAGAGACTTCCTAGCCGTCCTCATTCAGAAGATATGGAACCACAGTGAGTGATTGCTACGGGAGTGTGAAATACAAACGACCTATGGGTGCGACCGTTGTGAGGTTGTGGACGTTGGCTGGCACATGAAGAATATTCTTCACAGAATGAAGACGATCGCAAGTCACCTTTTCAAAAATATCTGACGGGACGGACCCCACGAGACACTTTCGAATTAGTGTGTGAGTGCCGGGTAAGCACTTCTTTAGCAATCACTTTGGACAATGCAGCTTCAAGTGCAACAAAATGGCGGCGTCTTCGTCGTCGATAGCGTACACGGCACATGTGAATGCAGTTTTTACCGTACGATGTGGCTTTCGCGCATTCACATTCTGTCGGTGTTTGGGAAACATCTCTACCCGTACGGTAAGGTGTTTTGTAGTGTTCATTTTTCTTTGCAAAGGTGGGGTCCCCATTCATGAGCGTTGGCTTGCAGAGTACAATTTGCCAATTCGGCGGTTGGTAGGCCGGCAGCTTCGGCTGCTTATTACAATCAATTTCAACCGTCACTATAAAGCCCTTAATAATGTACTCGAAAAACTGCATGACTGCAACAGCCACACGGCGGTGGCTTGCCTGAACACCGTCATTACTTTCTCCAGTAAGATAGTGGAGCGTGCTAATACTGGCTTACCTCTATACGACTTCCCGACGGGTTCAACTACAAGTGGTATGCAACCGAGGTGGGTGAAAAAGCCTTGATCAGGACTGCCATGTGGACACTCTGGCGACCCGGTACAGATGGACGGTTATTGCCGTGATATCGATCAGCTGATTTTTCACTCCAAATGTATCCAAATGGCAGATATAAAAGAGTGTCCATTCTTTGTCAATCAGCTTCAACCTCAGTCGCCTGATAAGTGCACGTTTCGAATCCTTATTCCTGTCAGTTCTATCTACTTCAGCCGTTGTTCGCACTTCCCCAGTGATAATGGAGTGCAAGTCCCACACACCACACACAACGAACGTTGACTTAGACCGGTCCGTCGACAGTGATCCGCTTGCACACTGGCCGAAGCGAACACAAATCAACATCACCTGGAGCGGCTATCCTGTTGATATAATTGCAGAAAGTAAGTCCCTTCATATAAGCGTACACAGATTTCTTGCAGATATCACTGCGATGAACGACATGGTGCTGAAGATTTCATGTGATACACGGCTTCAGTCATCAGGGAGAACACCAATAACATATGAAAACGGAAGGATACATTCTGTGCTTGGAAAAAATGGAGGTAGTATGTACATTTATCAAATTATCAAATATATAATTCAAGATTCTATCCTGGCGCTTCTGTCTCTAGTGACTTCACTCG
The DNA here is from genome assembly GCA_013368495.1 of Paragonimus heterotremus. Lineage (NCBI taxonomy): Eukaryota > Metazoa > Platyhelminthes > Trematoda > Plagiorchiida > Troglotrematidae > Paragonimus > Paragonimus heterotremus. Next base: position 2,324 of record LUCH01006282.1, read on the forward strand.
TCCACCTATGTGTTGTAGCATGGGGAACAGTTTGACAAAACTCGTAAGGTAGGACGAAAGGACTGAGCAGTTATGTGTCTAAGCATGAGGTACAGTTCGGCATAACTCGTAAGGTCGGACGAATGGACGGGGCAGTTTTAAATGTCTAAGCATTGAGTACAGTTCGGCATAACTCGTAAGGTAGGACAAATGGACGGATCACTTATAGGTGTGTAAGCAGGGAGCACAGTTTGGCATGTTTTCGGTCAACTGGACGGAACAGCTATTAAGGTGAATAAGTACGGCATAATTAGGCGTTGATCATAGCTTAAGTGAACTGGAGGGAGCAGCTAGTATTGCGAACGCATACTAGATACTTGATTTTGATCGTAGTTTATGTCAACTGAAGGGGATAAGGGATAGTGTGAACGCATACCGCATACTTAGGCGTTGATCATGGTTTAAGTCAACCGGACGGAGCAGCTACCAATGTCAACGTAAGGCATATGATTCAGAATAACCAACGCGTGCAATAATGTCGAAGTATATTATATAATCTGAATAGAATATTCAGAAGACATAAATTACGATGTGTACTCATTTCACACACTCTCGTCAGTCGCAAACGTGTGACCAACATGAAATCAAAACCAAACAAGACTTAAATGAAACGGTCAAAAGTAAAAATTAGTCTGGATCGTGATTGGCACTCACGGTCAAACCCACGGTAAGCAAAGTTTGAAAGTCAGCTGTTATTGTGTACATAGGACGGGCTGTTGACGGCTTGCCAATGAAGCTTCAATATACTTGAGAAGTTGTGAGTTGTGAGCGTTCATCAAGGTCCTGAACGAAGATGCGGTGTTGACACTGTGACCTGTAGTCGATAGGTGCCTTGTAGTGGAGGAAGCGGCGTTTCGTCCTCCCTGAGTGTCACTCATTGACGGGTTAGACATTGCAACTCTCAAACAGTTTGGGATGTGCTCCTTGGCACTGGTTTCAAGCATCGTATCTGTTATCCCAATGTATGTGTTTCCGCAACTGCAAGAAGACTGATAAATGCAATGATTGGTAGAAAACAAAAAGGTTTGCTTTTTGACCAGGAGTAGAGGTAACCTGGTGGTTTGTGAGAGCAGGACAAGCTTTGCTGCATTATACACCCGTTTTAGCGCGGCGCTGATCATCTCACCAAAGGTGTTCAACGGACTATCTCCTTTGAAGGGGAGTTTGGTGTAAACAAACATGTAAGATATTCCGTAGGTAGAAACAACCAGGTGGAAACGTAGACACTTCTCTCGTGGAAATACTATAAAGAAATCAAGCTGAACATGTAATTCAGGTGAATAATTAACCAGCGACCGTGGCGGCACAGCTTTCACTAAGAATTACTTTTATATTTCGTGTACAATGCAATGTAAACGCAACGTGGCCGAGGATTACAAGTTAAATGATACCTACGAAACCACGTGAAATAGAGCGTTTCTGCCAAAGAAGCTATGTATTCTACCACGGAAATTCCGACGGGAGCATTTTTAGAACGTACAATCGATGGGGAAAGCAAACATGATGCTTTTGTCGAGAAAAGTGGCGATACATTTTTTCCAACAAAAGTGAAAATATGGACAATTTTTAGGTATGGCTGATATCTCATATTACAACGCTGTTGTTATACTCTATAAGATATGTATATTTGTCCCGCAATGTGCGTTTTAATATTTCATGAGAAATTTGAAATGTCGCTTTTCGCGCCTAAATGGCCGTTTTCAACTCGTTTCGGTCTTGAAGCACCATACCGGCGAACTATAAAATTGGCGTTATAAATATCGTAGTCTTTCCAGCTGGGAGTGTTCCTTAATGTCATTCTTTCAGCAGTTCACCTTGTTTCCATTTCGGCGTACATTCTGATTCCATTTTACAAACGAACTTGCACGTAAGTTGTTTTCTGGTCCTCTAATTCTTTTTTCTTTTCTTTATGTACAAGACTGAAATTGTTTTTGTAGGTTACGGGTATCAGGCAGACGAAGCTTGATAAGGGAATCTCAATCGAAGCGCGGGAAGCTGTCGCCTACCAGCGCAAGGAACTGGACTGCCAGGCTGCTGGCCACCACGTCCTGTGAACTGAACTGAACTGAACTGAACATGGAAAGGTTAACAACAGTAGTGCCACTAGTTGTAGAGCACGATGAACTGTCCTACGTTGAAGTAGGTTGTGGGCGTCTCTCACGTCTGTAGTATTTTAAAAAGCTGAATACTCATGTTTCAATAGAAGTTTGATTGTCGAAATTGTAATCACGCTTTCCTGCCTAATCACGCCAAAATTTAAGTGAAAGCATGCGTTTCCACGTCTGTGACGTCGATTTTCATTACATTTTACCTTCATATTTCCGAAATAACGTAGAATGCGACTGAGTTGTTTTTTCAATAATCCGTATGCCATTAAACAACCGCACACTTCTTATTTACTTCTTCGGAAGATTGAAACAAAGAAATCTCTACGGAACAGATTTTTTAGATTTTAGATTCTGCAACATATCACAAATTTTCAATAACCTTAATAGCTACCAATTATTTTTTAAACTAAAGATAACGGGGATATTCACATTCCACCGATTACGCACAGCACGCTGGTGGGTTAGTTATACATTTTAACTATATGATGATGACTGTCGGTCTATGTTAGTTGATGATACTTCGTGTACAGTGCAATGCAAACACAACGTGGCCAAAAATTACAAACTCGATCATATATTCAAAACCATGCGAAATTGAGCGCTTCTGCTTAAAGGGGATATGTATTCCACCATGAAAATCCCGATGGAGGCATTTTCAGAACGTAAAATCCATTGGGAAAGATAACATGATGCTTTTATCGAAAAAATGGTGACAATTTTTAAAAACTAAAGTGTCAGTAATAACAATGTCTAGTTATAGCTGATTTTTCTGATTGCAGCACACCTATTATACTCAATGAACTCTACATATTTGTCCCGCAATACGCATTTAAATATTTCTTCGAAAATGTGAAAAATCTTTTTTCGCGCCTGAAGGACTGTTTCCAACTCGCTTCAGCCTCGAAGCACCATAGGGGCGAACCACACAATTGCCTACGTGGTCCTCCGGACACACTTGCTGCAGCCACTGAATTGAAGGAGAGCGTTGGTGAGGGCTGCCCTTAGGTTATACTGCAGAACCGCCTGTTACTCAAAGAGTTCCTGATGTACGTTTGGGTTCCAAGGCTTAGTACCTTTTATTAAGTGGTGTTGGATTATATGGTATTTTAAGCAGCCCACCATAAAAGAGTATCCGCCGATGTTGTAGTTCACCGGTATGATGATCCAAGGCCAAAGCGAGTGGAAAACTGCAATTTGGACGCAAATTGAGAATGTTCGAATTTTCCCTGAATACCAAAACTAATATTTTGAAGCGTATAAATAGATTTTGTAGAATATCTTCGATATTTTCCAATGTGGAAAGTCGACTCTACCTAAATATCGTTCATATTCGCATATCTGGTTAAAAAAGTATTTGCCTTTTTTGGGCGAAAACATCAGTTTGGCCTTCATAACGGATATTGCAAACTGAAAATTCTTTTGTCGGACTTTTCATGGTGAAATACATGTCTCCATCATGCAGGACTGTATAATGTTGCGTGGCTTGGGAGATATAATTGATTTTGTAATTCCCGATCACATTGTGTTTACACTAAATTCTACACTAAATATCTAAGTAATTTCCATCGAAAGTTTGGCCGTCAAGTTTGTGGGTTAGTTACATAACCGAATTTTATGTTTACCTGTTTTGTTGGCGGTATTTCAGTTAAAAAGTGGTCGACGAGAGTACTCCCGGAAGCGACTGCACCTGACGTTATTACGAGGTCGCTTCTATCTGCAGTCCATATAAAAGTGTAAATGGAGGCAGGTTGTCATACTCTGTCATCAACAGCTTGTACACTGTCTAGTTTATTGCTTCCTGACTATGTTCGGGTGTAACTTATCACTTGTGCGCAGCTCGGTCCTCACTCAGTCGATGGTTGGGGACCTACTCGTTATTTCTCTGACGTTAACGTGATTCTCACTTGTACCATTTCAACTACAACAATTCAATCTCCGCGTCATGGATACGCATGATTCTGACGAGTGTTGATCCATATTACTGCCAGCTCTAGATTACATTAATGGCCAACAGTGTCTTCTAATTCTTCGCCTGCCCATATTCCCAATTAAGATCCCGGAATACCATCCCGGAGTCTCCATGCTTGTCAGATCACGAATCCTCAATGTGGCCTGGTGTTGAGGGTAGTTCAGCTCCGGACTATTGCACTATCACCCATATTTGTACTGCTGATCCCGCTTGTACTTTATCTTGGTGGAGAGGAAGTACAGTCGTGGGTGTCACTTCAAAATCTCTGGGTACTTGGTGTAATAGAAAGAGAAACTCGGAAGTTTTTCGTGGCAGCTTGCTTTAGGAGCAGACGAAACACGGCCAACTTATCGCTCATTATTCGAAGACATGTTCGGGTAACCATGTCACATTGTTCACATCTTTCAGCTTCATACCATACCAGCAGCAGACGAATAGAGAGCTTAAAGGGCCGTTGACAAAATAGCTGGATCCAAACAATGGACAACAAACTATTCCATTAACTTCGTAGATGTCTAAAACAGGGTTATCCGCACACAGAATACCAACAGTTTGTGGTCGGCTGCTAAGAAATACTCCCAAGTCATATAAGGATCAAACGTACGTCACTTCCAGTCATATCTTCAGATCATTTGGCCAAAAGGAAATCCGAGAAAGGCGACTGACAAACCATTGCTCGCCTTGTCCCACACGGAAGTGTTTCAGATGATATGATATACTCCGATTCATTATTGCACGCGTCCGCTATTGTGATTCATCTAGATAATGAAACTACTAGCGTTCGAATGGAGCACGGGACTGCAAAACCGCTGTAACTGTGCGATCCCCAGTATGCTGCATGTGTTCATACCAACAGCTGCTGCGTCCAGCTGACTTAGACTATAGACGGTATCTGAGTACGCAGACTGTGGTCACACTGATAGCTGCTCCACCCGATCTACGCAAGCTATGGACAACGCTTAAGTATGCAGTATGCATTTCGCCTAGTAGCTGATCCGTCCAGCAGGCTTAACCTATGAACAACATTGGTAACGGGAGAAATCGTGACAAACTTACATTTGGACCGTTCAAGGTATATTACGATGTTCCTTTTCACTTCTGTTGAAAAACACTTTGATGAGGCTGCGAAAGCCATAATCCTGGCTGGTATGCCCGCAGCGTTGTTTTCGCATATGATAATTCGGTCGTGCCTAATGTGAGTTCGACGGCGCAATGGTAAACATGGCTGGCTCATGAAAGAGTGGCCGAAGTTCTAGTCTCGGCAGTGGCAAGGGTATGCATTACTAACGAGCTCTAACAAGAGCGATACTTTAGTATAGTGCTTCTTTTCGAAAGGGGCCGACTAGAAAGTTAATGGGACCGCAACAGCTGCGATCAATTATGTGTGATTTTGAATCTGTATGACAGCTATTATACTCGATAAAATTTCTATAATAGCCCCAAAATATTCCTTTTAATATTTCACGAAAAATTTCAGAAAATCCCTTTATGCGCCCAAATGGTCGTCTGTAGCTCGTTTTGACCTTAAATCAGCATATCACCGAAATACAAAATTGACAAGATTTCGAATAATCTTGTCATGCCTTTATGTCCTTTCGGGTTTGAATGGTACGCAAAATTATAGTATAGTCCGATTACAGTAATAGTTCGGAAATTGCTAAACCAAACACTTCGTTCACAATTAATGTAAACAGTAGGGTTCCGTGAATAGGACGTTGAAATATCTTGCCGAATGCTGCTATGCTAGATGAGAGGATCCCTTCGACTTGAACTTGGAACAGACAGCCATGAAAACGGTTTTGAAGTCATTCAATCACATCGCTCTCGCATCCCAGACCTTTACGTATGTTTGATAAGATATCATGTTTTATACTGTCGACCGCTTTTGAGAACTCAGGAGAAATAACATCCGTGCGCAAGGTTGCGTCCGTGGCAATCGCCCACCAGTTCATCGCCCCCATGAGATTTGCTTGGTATAACCTAGTTTCAAGAAAGCCGTATTTGGCTACTGTGTATATGGCCCGAACGCTACAGGAAGCCTAGTATTGCATGGCCAGTCAAGCTATCCATAGCTTCGGGAACCACTAACAACTATGCCACTGGAAAGTAGAGTTGAGAGACTGCATGGTCTCCTGGTTTAAATATTGGAGGTACCCTATACGTTTGCCCATCAGTCCTAAACATCAGAGGAGGGTTGGACGACATGGCTGATGATTACACGTTTTTCAAGCATTTCCGCAAAAATTGTATCGCAACCCGGGGGTGTTATCACCATTAGCTTCAAAAGTTTACGTTCCACGTGCGCAGCGTTAAGACTTAAGTGGTCAAGACATTTCTAGACATAATCTTTTGGGAGGTAGAGTGCACGTCCATAGTTACTTCCGGTGGCGTACGGTAGAATACTCCGACGTGTTGTTAGGTTAGCGCATGTGCCGATTCCTCAATGTTGTCGGTGAGTTGGCCATCTAATGACGCTTAAGGTGTTCGCGAGTATTTGGTATGTATGTCGTTTCAAATGGAGATAAGAAGAAAGCACAATCGAAACCAGTAAGCTTGGGAGGATTAAGTTTGAATTGTATAGCAGTGTGATACTGTTTCCAGTACCATATTGATACCGGTTTTGTGAACAGTCTGCATGGTTTATTGGTCCTGTGGTTCAAGCACCCTGCTGTTGTTTTCTCTTACAACGTTATCACTGGAAACCATTCATTGGAATCAAGTTATCTCCTATCGTCTCTAAGATTATTAATAACATGCATGCCATACGTTTCAAAAACATGGTTCTCATCGTTGTCTGCATGTGTTTGGTCTCAATGTTGTTCATGGCATAGGTCAGCCGAAGTGAGCACCTACTAATGCATCCGCATATCACATACTCGGACGTCGATAACATTATGTAAAGAATTATGGATCGGGCGACTTATCATTTTATAGCGAAGCCGTTTTCATAATTGCGTCAGAGAACCATCACAGGTTCCAAACACCCGTTTAAAAATTACACATCAAGGAGCAGACTGCGATGATAAAATAAAATGCCGCACTATCATAAAATCTTGGTCACAACGTAAATATGCCAACTGAGCTGAGTCTGAAGAACTTAATGCAACAAAATTGGAGGAGGCGCTACTTTTAGGATAATTTAACCTGAAAATTACCCCCAAAGGGTAATTTGCGCTGGCCGGATACACATCAAACTTATAACGACCTCTCTTATTACATCTATCTGGTTCTACATTGGTTAGACAAAAATGCCATCACGGACGGCTGCGCAACCTGTCGACCAGTGGAATGAATGACCACTGCTATTGAACAAGTGTTACTTAATTTATAACCCAAAAGTGTTGTGAATCATATATTATGATTCGATCCATTATAGAATGCATTGTGCACTCTGTTGCAACTATCAGCGGGCGCACCTTAACTGTGAATCATTGGCTACTGTTGGAGGCCCAAGTATTCAGTCTAAATACCAGAGATTGGCATGTAGCTGGGCGAGTGTTCCGATGAAATCATTCTCGAAGACCATCGCAGTCACCATCAAGTGCTCTCATCTTCAGGGTTACATCTGACACTAGCAGCCGCTCTAGCCGATTGACTCAATTTATTAACATCACCTAAGTATGCATATGCGGTTAGACTAGTGGGTGCTCCAACCGGCCGAATTGAGTCGTGAACAAAAGTGCCGTCAATCCCATGCGGACAATGATGAGAGGCCTGTTTTCGAAACGTCTGGCCTGCACGTTATTGATGACCTTCAATTCTGTTCAGTGACATCTCGACAAGAATGACTTTGAGCACCGCGACAGATAATTGTCGTTTTAAATGGCAAGCGGTGACTAACCGAGAAATGTACTTTTCATTAATTGGCAGACAGCTTGAGCCAAGCTGTTTTGGTGTAGTTTTTGCACGATTTTCACGCGACCTCAGGGGAGTTAAGAACAATGCAGTAAAGTGAACAGAGTAGACTTCCGAGGGTTCGCAGTGATGCGGTAGGACATATTGCCCATTTTTACACCGTCATGTTTGCACCAAAGATGGAAACAGTCATATACTGTTGTCGCACGCAATTATTTTAAGAAACAGAATTTTACTAGCCAATATCTCCCTGAAATCCTGCAGAAGGAAAAAATATATAAATTTGGTATAGACAAGGAAGCTGGAAATGTTGTCGTGTATGTCTGACTATTCAGTTTGTTAGTATTCTTGTTGTAATGCAACGCAAACATTGTATGGTCGTATATTTTCATTTCGACGGTATCTTCCAATAGCCGCGAAATGAAGCTAGGGGATTGTGTATCCTATTCCAAAAACTGTAATGAACCTATTTGCAGAAGTTGGAAAGTGGATCAACTCTGATAGTGGGTGGTCTTCGCGAAAATGGTGGGAAACATTTCACCACCAAACTACAATTTACGGCATCTTTTCAACGTATTCCAATTTTTTCATTGGAGATATCTACCAACAATGAACATAATATGTGTACCTTGCCATAAAGTTGGACTAATATTTTAAAAATATTTGAGAATGATTTACGTCAAGATGATCGTTCTCGTCCTAAACCTACCTTCATAAGCATTGGCTACGAAGTTCGTAAATACCACTGTAGCGAGGATGAACGATCATAATGTACTACTCACACGCGTGCTATTCAGTAGTAGGACCAGAGCATATATTTTTACATTGAACGAGCCGCAGGAAAATGCAGAAAGAAACATCGGAGTGCAGTGTCGTCCAAAATGGTCCCTGCCACTTAAAGGAATTTTGCATTGGCGTCTGTGGCAACGGAGACGGTTTGGGGCCGAGTACCGTGAGCAAATTAGTGATTTCGCTTGTTTCTGTATAAGTGCTTAATCCGTGTGTTGTCTTGTCGAATAAACCATCCGCGTTCTTGGCTCACAACACCAGTTTTCACATCCATTTTCAAATCCGAACATTCCTCTGACTTGACTCATTTCTGGCTGGTACAGAAACAGAACACCTTCGAGGGACTTTTTCGTTCTGAAAATAGCTTTTCCGAAGGCGAGGAACGGGCGCACAAACACCTAGCTGAGGGTACAATAGGTCCAAGGATTGAGTGGCCTGGTTCCCAAGTCCAGTCGTTTACTTCAGGAAATGGCATGTACATTTCACATGGGCACTTTTGAAAAGTTACCCAGACAAACATCCGTCAGACGTAGACACACCACAACACTCCAGCCACATTGATTTGCTTAATTCTTCCCACCCTGGCTACCGATGCCATCGAAAAGTGGTCAGCAGGACAGGAGGACCAAAAATAGTCGAAGTATCCCTGATATATTAATTCAGTCTCATCGCGAACACACCAAAGGCCAGAGCTAAAGGGGCCTCTTCTAAGGGGTTGTCCCAGGGCGGGACCACTCGGACTGCGACATAATGACGCCGACAAAGCACACGGTATCGTTGATGCTGTAGACAAACTACTCCCCTTGAAACTTGTGTGTCGTGAGTAGCGCGACTATGCAAGGGTGTTTGGACTCCTTTACAGTTTTGTAGGCGAGTAGAATATCTTCCCACACTCGCCGAAGCTCTAGGTTTAACAGGTTCAAACCACTAAGTCCGCTCTGATAGTCAAGGGAACAAAGACCCTTCTCTTGCTCCATACCTTTGATGAGATAAGCTAAACGGGATTAAATATCTGCTTCTATCAAATGACGAGCTAGGGTGGAATAAACGGGAACACAGTCTCTCATATCCTACCAATTTAGGCTACGACTGATGAATTTAGAGACATTGGTAGCCTTGCACGTCACTGTCCTGCAAGTGACGGAGAGACTTAGATCTTTGTTGACAATCGACTTTAAGTCTTTCTGTTGTTTTGTTACACAAAGTTGAGATTATCGAGGTGGTGTTGTGATGAAGCCTCAGAGCTTTACGCTTTACCGCATTCAGCAGTATTTTGTTCACCTTGCATCAATTGCAAAACGTAACGAGATATGATTGCGAGCTAAATTCATCCGATGGGATCGAACGATTTTTCAAAACGTTGCGTTTTGTGTACAACAGGAGGCTTGAACATTTAAGTCATGGTATATCACTGAAGTATAGGATGAAAGGCAACTATCTTAAAACCGACCCTTGCAGCACGCCACTCGAGGCCTTTTGGATTGTTAGGTAGGTGCCGTTAACACGGACGGAGAAGGTGTGTTTGTCCCGACAGGCCTATAACCCATGCAGCAGTTTCTATCCAATTCTGTAGAACTCCAGTATGGAAGGCATTGTGCTGTGTTCCACTCTATCAAAGTCTTTCAGGGAATCAAGCGGACTAATGATTATGCTATCTTCAGAATCAGCTGACATAGTCTGCCGCTCATAAACAGTCGTTAGGTTGGTAACGCACGAGTGGCCCTGTCTGAAACCATGCTAATTAGGGGTGATCACCCTTTGTATGAGGGTGTCGCCGGATAACGTCGTCGACAGCGTTTTCCATTGCCTTTGAACAGACACTGAGAAAGGAAGTAGGTTTGTGGTTGGAAGCCGTGTTACCCACATCTTTGTGCAGTCGCTTTACCTTGCATCGCTTCCAGTCGGCAGGGAGTTCGCTTCGAGGGATTTTCGAAGCAAATCACCTATCGCTGCGGCTAGGCAACTTGCATAGCATTTTGGCAGTCTTTGTGGTATGCTGTCAAAGCCTATCGCCTGCTGGGGTAAAATCCCTATTTCGGCAAAAACAGCGATAGGACGAGGTTCTTCATCGCTGAGGACAGAGAGCCCACTAGACGCAATAGGCTGACAAAGTGACTTTGATGGTATGTTTTAAGAACATTTTTTCGAGTATATCATCAACGACTTCCGCTACCTTCTTGTCGTTAGTCTGGCAAAAATCTGTAAGTAGGCTGCGAACATCCGGTTTTACCAAAGCGTCTTGGGACAGTCGTTTACGAAACCACTTGTGGTTTTGCCTAGACTGGGATATTGCAAAGAAGTGTAAATCAAATTCGTCACAATGAGAGGCCTCGTTACACCTGTTTCATACAAACTTATGTTGACCAAAGGCTATCGAGGTTTGGGCTAGCTTGAATTTCATCCAGGCATAAAGCTTGCCTCAATTGAGTGTTCCCGCATATCTACTGATACCATGGGACGGCTGTTAACTTCTGATTTTCTTCGGTGGAACAAAGAGGTTGGTCGTGGTGTCAGTGGCAGACCCAATGTAGTGCCGTAATACTTCCACAGAGAATGAAGAGGGTCAGTCCTGAAGGACTGTCGGAATATAGTCGTTCACACTCACATAATTCCGCTATAGTTAGTTGCTTAATATTGGAGGAAGAACTGCCACCCCAGAAGAGCCTGGAATAAACCTGAACAGAATCAAAACGTGACCATTACAACCTACAGGTATATCGCTGCCAAGATTATCTATCGAGCCAAGCTGGTTAGCAAGGACCAGGTGTAAACTATTAGGCGAAAAGCTCAGGGATCATATATGGGATCTGGTACGTTTTTAAATAACCCTAATGCAACTGAGTGATGGAGAAGCGACACAGAAGAAAGGCATTGACCGGAGCGTATGTTCAAGGCTTATGAACCAATATTCGAGTAAACAAATTCGCCTAGTATCAAAATACTACCTGAGGCCTAGCTAAGGACCGTGCATAGCTTGGGATAGATTGGCGTCATATGCCGCCAATTGTGGGTGGGAGTTGCACATGAGCTTAGGTAAGGGGCTGGCTTGAACAAGGACGGATGCACAGCCGAACGGACCCGGGTACCAGACGAAACAGTGACTCATAGAATTCCACGTGGTATGTGTGTTTAGACAGGTGCAGCATGACCTCGCCATCCCGCTTATTGGTCCTATTCTTTCTTAAAACATTCATATTCGGTAGATTTGCTTTTACGTCCCATGTCTTACCAAGGCCATTTGTCTATAAATACCGTGTCATTCTTTTTCCCCATGGAGCTCTGATTACATATGCGCCGAAACTTGGTATGCTGATGCACAATTAACATCAGTCACTTTAGTTACTTACAAATGTCTCATGTGTTGCTGCCAGGCTGCTTGTTATCGTGAATCCTGGACGGGCGATTGCTGTTAATATAGCTGAGAATTCGTCTACAAATGGGCTGATGTTGACTCGCGGGTGATCACAGAGATTAAGTTTTTCAGAGAGAAGGAGCCAGTGCCTGCTAAGAAGTCAGCCATCGGTTCGAATGTTTGAACTGAGAGTGTCGGTTTCCAAGTTGCTTTGTCTTCTGGGAAGAGGTTTGTGAATGCGAATATTCCCGGGCACGGTTGGCTAGTGACAGTGCCGTTCGTACACAACCATAAAAGGACATATCAGGCGTGTCTAGGTGGGTAAGATGATTAAATCTGGGCTTTCGTGGCACTCTATAACAGATAACCTCACTCAGGAAAAGCTTGCATTTAGTTAATCGATGTGGACAACTCTAGCACTCCGTGTGTGATTAGACTTTGGTGGAGGCGATCAAAGAGATTCCCACGTGCCATCTTCCGTTTCTTTCCAGGTATGGAAAATATGGTTTTAGACGTACACGCATCATAGCCGAGCTCTGGAGTAGGTAGGCTCTGTGAGCGCTATATCGATGTGTTGAGTGTTTTCAAAACTCACCCTTCGTAGGCGGGGAAACCGCACTGGCGCAGCCAGAGAGGACCGCGAAAGCAGTTGGAATGCCGCTGACTTGCAGCATTCTTTTGAGCCAGTTACAACAAACATCGCTTAACATAACTGGTGGTCCTGGTGTTCCCGCTGTACCAACAATGTCGCCGGTAAATCTACAGGATTAGAAGCAGCTAAATGGTATGAATTAACAGAGGGATATGAGTTTGTGTAGGTGACTAAATAGACCCCAGCGTCTCTGGAGCTGTTCTTATTATCAATCGCGTTGTCTCGCCCATTAGTTTAATTGGCGGCTTCACGCCCCTGTATCAACGGGCTTTTGAAAGCAAAAGGCTCAGCTTCACCAGTTTTTTGCTGCTACTTGTCGCCTGCACGCTCTGATTGGCAGTAAAAACTCCAGCAACTTTACCGGGATGATGAAGATCAACAGTGCTGGTCTCACTATTTGGCTACCGGACTTCAGTCGTTCTGACTGCAGCTGTTAAACTTTCACGCAAAAGCGAAGGTCGAAGAATCGCCTGGACGATATTAAGCTGACTATCTGTCTGACAGTAGACGTTATTCGCCAAATGCTTCGTCTGTGAGCGGGCGTCACCTGATGTAACAGGAAAGCTAGAAATGTAGATGGCTTCGATAATCAAGCATTTTTATGCAGGAGTACGTCAAATCCTATTTTTTACTTACTGCAGTGAACGGTGAGACAACAAGGATGTCTTATTGATGTTTTATAAAGCGCAGGTGTGACCCGGGATTCGCATGACCTGTGAGTTCAGCGTTAGAAACCACAATTGGAGCGTTCGAATTTAGTTGATCCAATATGCAGACTACCCCTGACTTTGATGGATACACGGTTTGGGGGATCATATACCAAAGAATTACTTGGAATGCTCAACGTCTCCCTCAACAAGCGAATAAAACAGCAGTGCTGAACTTGACACTGAGGAATGAACTGCAACCGGGACAGGGAGTACAGTGAACATGGTCCCAACGAAGTGAAGAAGAAACTACAGTGGCGAACGGAGAGGGTTAGATTTCATGTGGTCTTGTACGAGACAAGCAGTAAGTTGAAATCGTGTTGACCGTTGTAACAAGAATTGGATAACAGCAGGTTATTATTCGAACTAGAAAGCAGATATCTTCTCCCGAAGTTGTTTGTAGTTTGAAAGCAGACGTGGCACAAATAAATCCGAAAACCTAGGAAAGGGGGCCCGAGGTTGGTGAGGTTTCCGTTAGGTTTGCAACTGCCACAGCAGTTTCATAGTCTGAAGTCTTTTGTCAGGAAATTTCGTTTCACCTCAGCGACTTACGGTAGACTGTCGCTTCTTTCTCCCACGTCACAGAACGGGCCGACTGCCCTGGCCTTGTCCTTCGCCTCTGGATCATTATTTCGTTGAGTATCGGCCTTTGGAGCATCTTAGTGTCTTACCTGCTTTCTTTGTTTCTATTTTTTGAACCGGCAGATAAACTACATTGCCATGAGATTTCTGTATGAGTAGGCATCGGTCTCACATGAATCTTCGCTTCTGGGAGTTTTCACAGTCCAGCTGCGTGTGAAAGGTTCTAGTCTGCTGGGTTTCGTTGAGAAACTTGGAAACTTTCGCGTGCTGCCTTGTTCAACACTGCTTTGACTGCCCCAATGCTCACGTACTAAGGCACATTTTTGCGGCCACCAGGAAGAACTTAGGAATCCCTCCAGGGTTTCGAAATGTGATCCACGAAGTTTGCACTCAACGACACATTCGAGGTGGTGGATATCCGGTGTTTAAAAGAACTGTATCTGACTTGGCACCATGGCCTCCGAATTCGGAGGACACATAAAACGTTGACGGCTGACGGTGAGTGGCCCATGTGTCGAGATTCAATCTAACTTGGAAGGCTTGTCGTGCCGCCTTTGAAGTGGCTAGAGGCTGACGTCAACAAAAATGAAGGACTACGTCGAACAGTGTAGAAGGGGGGAATTCCATGCCACATGTAGCAATTGTGATAATTGGGGCTTTTAAATCTCTCATCCCTACCACATGAGACAATGCCAAACTGTCTATGTGATTGAGAGCTCGTCAGATACAAGTATTTGAGTCACTAGCAAAGTTTGACGAGTGGCGGAAAATAGCCACTAGGGACGCTCGCTTCTTTGACAATTGAACCATAGCCAACATGATTTCGGTCGCCCTTCCGAGGACCACGTCGTGTAGCTTACGAGCCTTCTTTTGCCGAGGAATATGTAAATCATTGTACCAAACGCCTCTTTCCTTCGCAAGCTGCCCGCAGAACTCGAATCCCCAAAATCTCAATTTTATTATCGACGATGGCCCCGTGCATCCAGGTTTCCGGTAATCCAATCTCCAAAAGCCTAATACGTCGGCAAGTGTGCAGTCAGCTGGTATAACTTTTCAAGTCAGAAACAAACTTGATTTAGACATTTGGGCGCGAAGCGATATTTTTACATTTTTGTAAAATACGAATATGCATATTTCGTGCAAAGTATATACTTTTTTTCAGGCCTAATAATTCTGTAGTGATAAACTGATAACTGCCTACGCCTAAGTATCACTGATAGTCTCACGTTTACTAAGATGGAACTTCCACCACCTTTAAAGCAACTGTTAGCCTTCGTCATCGAGTTAACATTGTGATGGTGTCTTCGTTGGAGTACTCAGGGAAAATCAGTCTCGCGTGGTTTTGGAGGCATGCATGAAATTGTAATTCACATCCACATTCTTTCGGAGGATACGATGTGTATCTCTCAACGCATCTTTGAGAAGCATGCTCGGGTGGGCGCAGTCAGTGCAGATAATTGCGGGCAACAATAATGGGGAGACAGATGTGAAAATTCGTCAGCAAAACTGGAGCAATTCAGAAAACTCTGACGCTATCAGTGGCAAAGAAAATGGTTCACACGTTCCTGAAGATTTTATCCGATAGATGTGCTGCTGCGTCAATTTAACGCCATTTAGGTTATATACGAGAGGTAAGCTTGAATAGTCCAGAATCGTGCTTGAAAATACGTGGTGTCGTTTCTTTCGTACCCGCGGAAAGTCAGTTGGAACGGCTTTAAATTACCCCGGATGGGCATAACGGGTAATTACTTTTTATTGAACGACATGTTCTCTTCGCTCAACACGGACATAATTATCTGCACGTTTGTGCAGACATTTATGATAAAAATGTCTCGAAAGGAAAAACATACTGTAGCGAAAAGGCGTTCAGTAAAGCACAATCCTCATTGTCCGACTCGCTATTTCCCACGCCACACGTGCGCTCGCTATTTTGAATCGCAATTCAAGTCCACAACGCCCCCCGGTTTCCGCTCACACGTCGTGTGCACTTCTACCCGGTTTAGGTGTGTGATTTACGTCTTCTATCTGGGGGTTTTCTGTTTGCCAACCTTCGTCCGTTGATCCGATTTCTTCCAACGGTGGCTTGTCCGGTCGCTCGTCCTGTCCTCCTTCCATCC
>LUCH01006282.1:18619-31515 GCA_013368495.1 Paragonimus heterotremus
ACGTCTCGCCCGTTGGTCCGACCCGGTCGAGCAATGACTCATCCGGTCGCCCACGTCGTCCTCCATCCACTCACGGTTGGTTTTTGAGCGCACCTCTCTCTGTGTTGAGGTATTCCATCGAGAGCTGGAATGCTCGTACCACCTACCTGACAGTCCACCACAATACGTACGTTTTACCGCAAGTATGCGCACGTTTAGGAAGCAGAGACGATATACGTGTACATATGCACATATATAAATATGTCTGCTTACATCTACACATGCATCCATTGATAGATATACCGGAAAATATCTACAAATATGGGTATATATACATATACTGCGGTATGTACACATAGTATGGAACTAACTTATACATACAAATATACATGGGAAGCGATATGTGTTTACATACTTGTATGTATCTATATGTACATATGTGAACATATAATTGGGCATATATATGTACAGTTTCTTATACCTATTTTTATATTTGTAAACACATGATGAGGCACATGTAAACGTATTATATATATGTACATGTGGATGTATTTATCTTTCATATATATTCAGGTTTACGTACACATTGGCTAATAAACGACAACAAATTTATGCATATATATGTTAAATTAGTATGTTTGCAAAAAGATACAAAAAGACGGCTTTCTGGTGTACCCATGGAGATACCACTAAAATAAGATTAGGTGAATCTCACTTACCGAACGACAATAGCTAGTGCGAAGCCGTTTGGACGTAAACCAGAGTAGCCCCATAAATCATAGTGGGTGGCCCTGAGTTTGTGGAATTTTTATTCACACGGCACCGAAAAGCATCGGTTGTTTCTCCTATTTGTCCAGAATACGATCCCCTCCATCCTGTTGGTCATGTTACACGGTGAACGTTGCCGCGGTCCACGCAAGTATAAACGGGTTGACGTGCTCAGCGGTCGACATACGAGCTACTGTATGGTCCGAAGCATCTATCACACTGTGCTCAGCGCACTGTATTCTCCCTGGCCCATGGGATTCAACTTCTGGAGGCATACCTGAAAGACGTTGCGATCTACAGGTTTCCAAGCACTCTTCAACTTCCGCTTTTGAACTGCTTAGGCATACCGTAAGCAACTGGCTTAATACGAGCAGTTTCTCAGGTACCTTTGATAATATCAATCTGTGATATAAAGTCGTCAATCACACGACACCCACAGTTGGATTTCCCACTTCTGTTAAATTAGAAATTAGAAGCTTCTGCAGAAGCTAGTCCTGCGGCACTATTCGTCACACACCTGCAATCCTGTTGACCAACGGTATTTGTGCACTGCTGCTCAGCCCGTATGTACTGGGGAAAACACCACATGTTGAGACACTAGGGTTTACCGTCAAGCTCTTCCTGGCCAGTGATATCAGCTTTCTAGCGACTCATGGGTTAAAAAGGGATTCATACCATTAGACGTTGCTCTCCAGTTTTCCGTTCATAAGTTATCGGAGGATGTTTGACCACATATGTGCACAACCACTCCACCGGGAATTATACGGTGTAACAAAAGGTTGCGATGACATGACAATAACTGATTTGACTATCTTGAAGTAACAGGTATGTGTTGGCAAACGTCCATCGTATTTCTTATTTCGTCTAAACCAGAATAAGAAACTGGCACAGACATACAAATAACGGGTTCGTCACATCCACAAGACAAGATTTCGGTTTCGTCAGTGGCTGGCAGCAACCGCCGACACTCTTCAATCAAACCAGATGGAAGTTTGTAAGTCGTGCTCAGAACATTAACAACATGGGAACCAGGATCACATACTGCGATAAAAAACAACAGTCGCATCTAATACACACATATTGTCAACGTGGAGACTGCGCTGCTCGCTACAGCGCGCTCCCCACGTATACTTTGAGTAAGCTATGTCTACAGCCATTGTGTCGTTTTGAGGTCTAAGTAAAACATATATAGCATACCGTGACGGCGAGTCTAAAACCACTGTGAGTTAGTTCAAACCCACGGGCGGTTCAGACAATCGCATATTTTTAAGGTTCAATATGCACTGGTGTTCACCGGCGGCATTATTACAACCTATAAAGATGTTCCGTGACTAAACATACTCAGTCGATCGCTCCGATGGGCCATTTTTGATGTGCTTGTTCTCGGTTTTCACATGCTTGGCCGTTTGGGCACCCAACAAGACATCGATTTTAAGCGATTGAAACGCCCGGTCGCTCTTGAGCTTTTAGCGAGATACTGATGTGTTTTATTACTGACAAATTTAGTGGTTAGCAGTAAACCGCTGAAATGTTTTACGTTACTGGTGTAAACCATGTTGCGAGTTCAGTTGTGAATACGGTTCTATTGCAAACCATTAAAGCCAGACAACTGACGGTAAAATCGGGATACATCATTCAATAAATCTGAATGGCAAAATTCAGTGGCATACTGTGGACTTAGTTCATGGATTGTCCACCATTTTGCTGTCGAGTGGTCAACAGTGAAGCTTGGAACGGCAGGCATGCAAGACGAAATTTTAAGCTTACTTCCGAATACTTTCCTAAAACTGGCGGGCGTCTTGTTTGGCATTGTAACGGGCAAACCAGACGTTCCGGCTCCGTGCATCCATAACAGTCGCAAACCAACTATCAGCAACGTTGAGGCACTCGGGGCGGCGTCCTTCTAAAGAAAGGGTTTCAACGATAATCCTGTAAAAGAAAACATAAACAAGCCTGAGCCAAAGGCCCAATGAGACATGCACACGACTTGTACAATCGATAACCAAAATGACGCCAACAACGCGGTAGCATGGTGCGTTTCAACGTGCGTGTGTAAAAATCGTAAACACCGACACAGCACACCAGAGTATGGGGCAGCCAGAATTCAGGTGATGGTTATCGTCACATAGTATTACATCCTCATATTTAGGACACAGTTGGAAATGACTTTTAGAAACCAGCTTAACAAGCGTGAGCACCTTTGTTCTTAAGAGGAAGCAATAAGTTCCTTTCAATTTCGGTAAATCTCGCAACGTTGTATTTACGCGGCGAGAAATGTCTGACCATAACTATCGCATAAATTCCCTTAATCTTGTCGATGCATTCCAATTCCATACCTCCAGCTCACAAACAAAGTAGTCTCACAACCACTCCCTAAGTGATTCAGCGCCCCACAGACGTGTGGTTCATCATCCGCAACCAAACGTCTATTCCTAGACATATACTACGGTTACTAGCCGGAATCTCGTGTGAGTGGATCAGGTTTGCCCTTCGAATCTGATATTAATAAGTGCGGTAATGGACAACTCAGGATGCTTCACGAACGTAGTATGCGGAACCAAACTTGTTGTTATCATATGATATATATAAAAACTTCCATTTTCCGAGTGTCGCTGGACGTGTGCAGTGTACACGTTTAACACCAAATAGGTGTTGGAAGCCTGAAGGCGGTTCTACCTCTATATGTTTCTTGGCACTTGCAGCTGTCTGCGATCCATTGGAACAAAGCTCGTGCAAGTTTTCAGTTAAATTTTACGCTTCACCCAGATATCCTTTAAGCTTCGGGTACTTCCAATCAAATGTTCTTCAAAGGATGCATTTATCGTTCGCCGTCATGCTGGCTCAACGTACGGAAGTGATTTGTCCGTAATAAACCATTTCAATGGCATGTGGTACCAGATGATATGAGACAAGGTGAAATCTGTCATTCTACAGGTCATTTGAAAATACCGTTTTTATAGTTGCAATAAAAGTTCAAATCACATTCATTTCAGCGGATTCTCCCATTTATTTGTGTGTGGGAGAAAATCATCCCCGAAATACGTTTAGATGCATCGTCACAGGACTTCGCCATAATTTGATGCGAACACTATCAGAAAAACGCTGAAAAATATCGGTTGGAATGGGAGAAGATGGGACACGGTAAAATCTGGTGATCGTTTTGGTCGACTTACGCGCAGGACCTCGTCGACTGTCCGAAAATGTCGGGGAGTTGCAAGTCTCGCAAACTGTTTCGCCCATACGGGATTTTCAGTGTCCATGCTCCCTAGAGGTTTCTTTGGCATAACGGATGTTTGTGGGAGCAACAGGAAACGCAATTTTATGTGATGAGTGGGAAAACGTTGGGTGTACATGTGCACTACGAGAAATAATTCGGTATGAATTTTTACCGAAGTCTTCTAGACATTAATGCGTTTTTGTTAGTTATTGCGATGTACAATGCTAGCAGATAATTATTACAGTGTATTGTGAAAATTGAGCATAGGGTAACAATTTCCGGAACATGATTATCACATAATTCAGATGTCGGTTTGCTTTATCCGGCTGATGTGTAGACCAAAACCGATAAGTTTTATAATGCGGAGGTTGGTGAGTGGTTCTTAACTAGGGCCCGAGGCAAGGTTGGCAACACACGGAAAAACTCGAGGCTTTAGTGCGACTATGTGAATTATACTAATGGAATACATTTATTTTTGTAACGTTTTGTCTGCAAAGCTTTTGTATAATGGCCAACAACTACCTAGAGCCGGCTATCATTAATCGTAGCGTGAAAACATGCAAAGATTAAGAGACTGTTACTAATGGGCATATATCTGTATGTGGATAGAGGTATATTTGGGCAATAAACCCGTCCTCTGCGTCCGTTCTAAATGTAACGCCATATAAAGTCAATCTTGCCTGATTTACTAATTAGCTCTATTTTTACGTTATCCAGCAATTTGAGTAATGCGTGTACGGTGATGCGTACAGATAGAATGGCGTTGACTTCCCAGCAGTTTCACGACCATGTAATAGATAGGCTTCCAAAAGGGATGTGAGTAGGTGGTAGAGGTGCAACAAAAGTCACCAAACTAGCTGATTTCGAGGGGTAGCTTGGCAACCAAAAGGAGTTTTTGTGTTATTTGTGGCTGATGTCTAGATACTTTCATGACCACATTTAAAAATTCTTCAAGGGATACAATCAGTTTCAAGGTAGACAGTGTGTTTGATAAAGCAAGATGGCAGTATGAGTTCATTTTCAAATACCTGACGCCGTTACCGGATCATTTTTCAATCGGATATTCCCTACATATATAGGATCAGGTCAGAACAAACAAGTTTGCGTGTATCTCTTACCGAGACGTTAGTGTTAACCAGTTGGAACCTCCACTTCTTAGTTCGTATGAGTTGTGTTTCCAGTGAACGGGGACACTGTGGTGATGACGTCCGACGATGTCAAGTTTAAAGGAGTGCGAAGTCCAGTCTTAGTTTTCGTAATCATAATGGACTCAAGCTACGATCCAGCCGCCTTCGATCAATGTGTGAGGGAATAACGACCATCGAATTCAGAACAAGTTTTTATGCGGAGATTCCACAATGCTATGTTGCAAGCAATCAAACATGCAAAATAGTCGGCCGCATACCTCGACTGTAATGGCCAGTGTCGACAATAAAAATGTGCTGTAAATCAAAAACCAACTGCTGAAAGTTGAACAAACACTACAATACATATATATTGTGCAAACAGAACTGCAAAAGTTCATTTCCAGTGATGCACGCTAAATGAAAGTAAACAGTTTAAGTCAAGATCTCCAAACGGCTAAAACAATACGTTTGGATAAATAAGCGCGATTAAGCTGAAGAACTGGCGGGGAGTTATGTTTCAGGGGCTGAAAGGAAAATTTGGGCATCAAAAACATTAGGAAAATTTCTTCACCAGGTCCGGCAGCCGCGCGATACACTGTTGGCTACAACTCTTTCCCAGTATTCACGCCCTGTGCATGACATTGATGCAGTTTAGCTCAACTACTGTAATGCTTTTTGAATATTTACATCGCATTACTCCAGGATCACTTTGAATATAGATGACTGATATTCACCAGGGACCCTCCTGAAGATGGAAGATGTTCTGCTTGACGCCCACCTTTGTCTCTGGGTTGACTGACGTCACGGGTGTCGCAGATGAAACATGTTCTCCGTGGCTCCCATTCTGTTCCTCCAATGCAGTCGAGGCGCTCAGCAGTTGATCCGACAATCAGCGTTCGGTGGCCCACCTCACAGTGGTGATAGTCAGACTGCGTGAGAAGTGCACAGTTTGTCATTGCCGTCTTTACTGAGCTGTTCGTTCACAATGCCCCAAGTAGTACGTAGACGATGCGCATCACGCTCTAAAACCCAAGCTTTCATCTGCACACAGACGGAACGGATTGATCAGTCCGAATCGAAGTATTACAGCACAATCAAGCGGGTGGGCCAATAGTTTCCCCGAGGTGAATCGGCTGTCACTAGTACGGCATCACCGACGCTAGACGATGGACCCGTTTCCATCAGGCAACATGTCGTTTTGCGATAATTTCTTTAAATTTCGATCCAAAACTGCCCCTAAGAAGTGACAAATTACTTGGCGACAAATAGCCAGAATCATTATCATCAGACATCAACCGTACGATCGAAGGGTTATTAAGGTTTTGCTCCACCTCAACCAATAACCTCGATAGAGTTGCACCATTAAGCATGAGGCCTACTCAGACCTCCATAAGAGTTCGTCGGACAGACCTTATTCGCCATTTCCACATTTTGCCTCGGTGACTAGCATGTGGTGGACTGAACTACCATGTGAAACCTCCTCGTAGTAGCCCATCATTGGCATCATTATGATTTAGCATGCCACCCCAACTTTGGAGCTCTTTGTTGACACCCACAAAGTTTGGGCCGTTATCTGAATAAATATCAGTTAGTATTCATCTTCTTCCGATAAATCAGTCCAGCAGCATAGGGAAGGAGTCCGCACTGCTTTTGATTTCCAGCACGTAAATATGCAACCATATCTGTTTTCAACTGTTTGACCACTTTCCACTTCGATCGGACCAAAGTAGCCCAACCCGATTTGTAGGAGGAGATGCCAACCAGACTGCGTTCTCAAAGAAGTTATTGGATCCACCAGGTGCACGACGCTAACCACATTCTGGCATTGCCGAAAAACACACCAACCTGCAACACTCGTAACGGCTGCTGAACTATGTAGAACCTAAAAACGTTGACAAATTGATGTGAGCACGTAGGTCTTCCCAGCGTGCTCTTTCTTCGAGTGAATATAACAGATAATAATATTGATGAGTGGTAGGGGATTTTGATTTCCATATAGATTGAACACCACCCACAACTGATTGTAGCTGTCGCATACTCAGACTTTCCAGTCTCTAATGAGAGCGAAACTGGAGTCTAGTGCTTCTTTTCGAAAGGGGTCGACCGGAAAATCTGTGGGAATGCGACGGCTGCAATCAACTGTGGGTGATGTTCAATCTAGATAATAATATATTTAACATGGTGTATTCCGAACAATGCGACAAGGAATTTTGAACCAACTTCTAGTGCCGAAGTGGACAATCTTTCACCCACTAGGATGTTGCCATCAATTACAACGAGACGCAATTTACAAATTCAGCTCCGATTAGATGTTTTTTCTCCTCCCGGGAATACAAGAATTAGACAAAATTTGCATTCCTCGAAGAAAAGCTTCTGGCTGTACTTGCTGCATAACGTCTACTTTTGCTTACTGTTGGTCAACAGGCGCCACACGTTCTACCTTCAATGAGCCTTCCTGATGATTGGAATACACTGAAAGCTAACGGGATATAAACCGACGTTAGAGCAGCCATCTGTTTTGAATGTATGACGGTTGTTGTGCGTTTCATAGAACGTCGGTGACCACGTTCAATGTCTCCGTTAATCCCCTTCGTGTTGATCATCTCTCGTCTCACGATTGAGGTCCTAGTAGTGGTTTAGAGCTTTTCCTGCAAAAACTGACACGATCATTTAAGTTGCGCTCGAGACAAATCGGTTCTTTCACGAATGTTGATCTTGATCTGTTGCTAAATCTTGATACCGCTTACTTGTGTAAATTTGCTCTAGCCTAGTGTTTCTTCCTCACGTCCCACTGCTGGATCTTCGTTTACACGTACCCCGGTCTTATTTGTGTTTGATCGCTCCGAGGATGCATCTGGCGAGGAGGGTAGACAATCGACAACGCAACGTTCCGTATGGACGGCTTGACACGCGCTCTCCCCCCACACATGCCTGATTATTTCCGCCGTTTTTGCGAATGTAAAATTTGCACAAGATAGAAATGAGGTGGCCTCAGGTGGATGCATTGTTATTCAGTATTCTGTGAGTTTAACTCTGAGACCACCTCGAGGCCACCAGTCTATCTTCAGGGCGTTACGGTCCGCTTCTGAAAAGCGAAATTGTGGAAACATCTTCAATATCTGATGAGACCGCAATGGGATAACTTCTAAACCTCAACAACACATCAAAAATTCCAGAGGTGGTGTCCCGTCCCTGTAATAGCTGACCGAACGATTTGCGAGATTTTTAGCTTCTGGATGTTTTCGTGCGATCGATGCAGTCCTGCAACGGCGTTTACTGAACTGTTTGTCCGATTCCAGAATTTTCCGTCCTCCTTGGCCCAACTCAATTTATTTACAATTTTCCTTCAAGCTACTTATATTAGGCAATAGCGAAATCCCCTGAAGATGCATTTAGACGTTTCCCCGGCGTGACCTCAAACTGTTCGAAGCCTCGGCCCATACATAACCTTGTAAAAGGTTAGTTAATTTAACCATATCTTTTGGACGGAATTGCTGGAGCGAACGAACTATCTTCTTTCCGACTACGTGCATCAAATCTTTGTAAACTGCACTTCTCTCTCCTCTTATTACACTTCATATGCTGACAGTTTTCTTGTTCATCGCGTTATATAGTTATTTGTTGCTTTATATCGGCTGTAATTATCTGAAATTACCGTGCACATCCGAGCGTGATTCTTACAGATGCGTTGAAAAATGTACATTATTTATTTATTTACTCATTCATTCACGAAGACACATTTGAACCGCCTACACTAAAGCTGTTGCTTTGAACTGGTCGCGAAACTTCGTTAGCACAAGCTCATTCTTCTGCCACCGATTAAGTGGCAGCCAACACATCATCTAAGTCCAAACCCAAATTCA
The DNA here is from genome assembly GCA_013368495.1 of Paragonimus heterotremus. Classification (NCBI taxonomy): domain Eukaryota; kingdom Metazoa; phylum Platyhelminthes; class Trematoda; order Plagiorchiida; family Troglotrematidae; genus Paragonimus; species Paragonimus heterotremus. Next base: position 27,574 of record LUCH01006282.1, read on the forward strand.
ATCCGAAGCCCAGAAGGCTAATTGTCGTGTTTGCCTCTACTGACATGGATATGTGGACAGCCCCCATGTTTAATACAAAAGGCGACTGCATGCACTGGCCACAATGTTTCATAGGAACTGTCCATTAGAGCACAGTCTTGTGCTCAGAATGTATCATGCACCATGCCTGGTCTCTCGAAGTCCCCGCAACGTTGTAACAACAGCCGGTCATACAGACAAAATCCACAACGTGCACGTCGAAACCGTTTGGAGTTAACCTGTTCGCCTCATATGATTACATACAAATATGTTCCTCTTCCTATCGTATGGCTTTTCTAGGAAAGCTGATTGAAACTTCGTTTTTCCTGTCGTCTGTTTTGTATGGATGACTCCTTGTACGTCTACTATAGGGGGTGTGATACGGACTCAGTGCCGCTTCCTTCAGTCACACAACTAATTTTACGCAGCGACTACCTGGCACTTTTTGAACGACTCATCTATTACTCAACCCCTCAAGGACGTTTCACTTAAATCTTTATGAGCACTGCTTAACGCACCAAAAAGGAACACAGTTCCTGCTGGGTGCGTTCTTGTGTGCCGCCGAGTGGGCTGGAGTCCGCCCCGAGTTTCTTTTCTATCTTCGCTTGGTTGCCGGCGTTAATTCAGGATTAGACTAGAGCTAACCACTTGTCGCAGTCCCAAACATTGCTGGAAATACAGGGTTTGTCTTCAAACACTACCGAGTTCTTTTAGTTTGATGTCTTTTGGGAACACTTTTCGACTGCCCGTCGGGACAGGCATTTTAAGTTGTCAGTAGACGAGGGTCGGGCGCATACCCAACTGTTTGCTACAGGCTCACGACAACCGGGTCTCAAACCACTCCATTTATTTTCGCGCATCAGTGTTTGTCAACTTTGATCGAGACGGAATATCCGTCGGGCCTGTGAAATATTTTTATTCTTACTTCGTATCTGGTACCTACTGTGTATACCCCGGAATCGCTAACAGTGCGCGTACGCACTAAAATGCGGTAACAAATCATAGAAGCCTTGTGACCATATAGAATAATACAAAATAAATAAGTGTAACGAAAGCTATACTCCTGGGTGTGCTATAACAAAAGAATAAGTTTTATTTTAAAACTTTACAACTAGCATCTTAGAAATCGCAACAATCGCCTCCTTGCCAGAAATTATTTATAAGTATCGGTAAATGGTGCATTATGGCAAACGTTTAATTGATAGATGATTACATCGATCACAACCTCCGAATTTTACTGTTGTAACGTACAGTCAAAACCAGTAAGCTCACACACGGTGAATTTCCACTGTGACGAAGCGTGCCGCTATGTTGTTGCCGCCATTATAATTTTCGTTTGTGTAAGTCGTATGCACGGCCTACGGGGCCCTTGGCTCATGCCTGTTTGTGTTGTTTTCTTTTACATGAGTGTTGCTGGAGCCAGTGTTTCGGAAGGGCGCTGTCTCCCTGGGGTCTCCACACTGTCCCAAAGTTGTTCCGCAAAAGTAACGGGCAACCATAATAAAACCGGCCAGCTTGCTTTTTACACTATTGTGACGTAACGTAGTATCAAGCATCGTAGTCCCACATCGTGAAATAAAATATTTCACCACGTGTTCCGCTCTCTTTCCATGGCACCTGGTGCAAAAATTGAAATCATCCCAATACGTGTTGTTGACTGATATCTGCTTGCTTCGGTTGGTCGTCAGTTAAAAACGACGTCAACGTACGTTATTCTCCGAGGTCGGCATTGCAATGGCGTTTAGTGTGCCGCCATTTTTTGCGATCACGTATACTCCAGTCCGCTTTCTTTCAGGTCCCCAAACAGATGAGCTGGCCGCGTCCGTGCGACTAACTGAGTAAGGTGACTAACCAAATCACGAGATCAGCGGTTAGTGAACGCGAGACCACTTCTGATTGGTGGTTCAGTTCCGGACCGTGGGACCTCCTACACATATGGACAAGGACACGATGTGAAGCCAATCCCCTTCGAGAATTATGTTGTGTTAATACACATTTCTTACTCACCTATGGCCCCGCTGCTTTGTGAAGTAAACCTTATTGTGGTTCGCTCGCGAACACTGGGCATCACGTGCGCTGTCACCCGTGACTGACTGGTTGAACAGTTACAGTGTGGCCGACGTGGATTTGATCGTTTGCATATGACAGTAGTTGTGTGTTAATATATGGGTGAAAAACAATATGTATTTATATATATGCGATAATGCAACAATTGTTTATCACATCGGTAGTTAACGGTATTGTTTTACTTCTAGGACATGGATAATATTGCAACGTACAAAGCAGTTTTTGTGAATCGTGAACTTCGCACTTTCACATAATTCCAGAAGTTCCTGCAGAGGCAAATGGAGAATGTCGGTGATATTTACGTTAGTGAGACAAACCCTTGGTCGGAAACAGTTCTTAAGCACGACGAGGTAGGGTGACGTAATACGCTAAGAGCCACTTAGACTTATTATCGCCGTACGAATTATAGAAGGCTACTGTTTGCACTCTTCTAGTGAATGCGAAAAAGGGGTCCTGCAAAACACCCATCGTAGATGTTGACAGATGTGGACAGTGTGCCCTCTAAACATAAGCTCAAGGAAGCGCGAATCAGCATTACATGGAATGACTAGTTTCTTGGTATCCGTGAACAAATTGGGTTTCTGACATATTGCAGATGTTAGTTATGATGAAGACTATCTGGTGAACGGCCCCAGTCACCCGAATTGACTCCATAAACGCCTTCAAACAAACAGCTGTATTCAGCGCGGCAGAAAGCCGGAGATGGTACGGACCCATTTTTCCGAAGGCCCCTAACAGATAACTGGTAACGAATTTTGTACGTATTCATTGTGAGTGGTTGTTCTCGAAGTTATCTGTTCCGGCGTAGGGTATTCCTTGGTCTCGCTTGTAAGGTAAAACAAATGGATGGAACAATTGTAGGCGTTTAAGCGCAAGGTACTGTCTGATTCTCCTCGTAAGGCAAGGCAAATGGGTGGAGCGTAAGTCACGCTTAATTGGTTCCACCATCAACTAATGGATTAGGTTACATTAACTAGATATTTCACGCAAGATGTTTTTCCTTTTCATTGAATATGCGCAGGCCAACCAGGAAACAACATCGTTTTATGAGTATTTTCTGACATCCTAAAGGGTGCCTTTTACAATTTCAATAGGGTCTTTGATATACACTCTATAGGTGTTAACAGTAAATTTACCCTGACCTTCAGATTAACTTTGCTGTGAGAAATTTACGCTTTCGGTAGCAATTAATGGCCATCCATACCAAACAACCAAGAAAGTGCCACTGACGCTCCTTGTTTTGGCACATAATACGTTGGGAAATAAATACCGGAGTATCTTACGTTTGCAGCCTTATAAAAAGCTTGGTCCTCTTGACCAGACGGCAATTTCACTGTGGGAAGGAAAGTCAAGTTTTCCGGGTTGATTGGGCTCAAATTTTAAGAAAATGGTCTACTTTCTTCTACGTGTGTTTGGATTCCACTATATCTGGATGTTAATTCTGCCACTTAGCGTAATACCGCGATTTCGTAAAAACGTTCACCAAGTGCTATGCGACTGATCCTACACGCGTTCCTCGCTAACAACCCAAAACAGAAATTCCAGTGACGGGATTCAACAGTTCTCGGAAGTGAAACTGGCTGCAAAATTATAACCCCCTTAATATGAACACAACGATTGTTTCAAAGATTACGTAAATTATTTCAGTCTTCCGCTAGGATTGAGCACGTACTGCAAGTTTGTTGCGTTCCCTTTGTTTTTCGAATGTTTATGTTGGGGAATGTCTATTTTCCCCAAAAATGATTTATTTTCGAGATATTATCGAAAAATAAATTGAGATTTTGAATCTTACTTTTTCGCGCCACAACGTGCCGACACTCAATTTTGGCGCACGTTTCTCCGGCGCCTGTGATTGGC
>LUCH01006283.1:0-14387 GCA_013368495.1 Paragonimus heterotremus
TGTACAGTATTTTGTACCCCCATTTTTTTGTATTATTCTTCACACCTTCCACTCTCCTCAGATTCACATGTACACTTGATATTTAATGAATTTTAATCGAATGAATCAATAATACAAAATCTTTCTCTGAGGTCGGGTGTCCTGCCTTCTTTCTGTGTTTCTTGTAGTCTATGTACTGATTTCTGGAGAGTTAAAGGTTAAGGAAGTCAACCATTATCTCCGCTGTGAACCCAGAATCTCTTTGGAGCAACATGACAGATCGCATCCTATGGAAACCTTCGTTCACTATAGTGGAACCTTAAAAAAACCACCTTTATGGACTATTGTGAGTCAGTCGCTTTCGTTTTCATCGCATTTAGTCTGGTGTTCACACCTAAGTTTTGCATAGTGTTTACGTCCACTACAGTCTTATATACGCTATTTAGTAAATTGTCCCCATTTTCCGATCTTCACCTTGTTCCCTGTGAAGTGCTTGCCTATCTGGTTACCGCCGCTTTTTCCGTCACCTGTGCGAAACGCATTATTTGTATCGTCGGTGGATGTCTCTGTATTCCTCATGGAACGCATAATGTTTTTGTGCTTATTTTACATATGTTCATTAAATAACAGACGGCTGTGTTATTAGTTACTGGTGCCTCCGCGCAAACATTTGTATACATTTTCAAATATCTGCTTCCAGATTTGTATGCTGCATACCCATTTCCACCACAGAACTGGGATCTTAACAATATGCTACAGAAATTACGAGCGAGACTCACTTGTAGTACATAATACTGTGCATCATTGGATTAACTGCCATCACATTTCTCCTCACCTCAAATTTTAGATAACCTAAATACGTGTACCTAAATTACAAGTCCACAAATCAGGTAAGACGGATTATTATCTATAACTGTGTGCTTCCGCTTGAAAACCACATCAAAGTTTTAGTGGTGTTATATCGAGTGTGGCACATCAACCATAAGTTGCCTTCCGGACATTAGCTATCGTTTGTTGCGCAATCACTATAACTGTTTGTTCATGCATTTTTATCTACATAAACAGCAATATTATGTTAATCTGCTTCACTGGTGTCCTCATTTACAATATCTTATCCGTTACCTCGTAGACACTCTTTGAAGACAAGCCATCCTTATAGACAATGAAGATCAGTGAACGAAGACCTGATTTGCACTGTCAACCAATTGTATGGGAAGAAACCAGCGTACTAATCCGAACAAAGGTGTTGTACATTTACTATGATGGACAACAAATGTGCACGCATTTACAACGTTTCATTGTTTCTTGTATTCTTGTATTATCGAATCGTCCGATAGATTAGACAGCAATGCTGACGCGCTGGAGCAGTTATGTGATAAGATCTAAAAGAATAATGCGTAGTAGTTGAGAAAAATCCGGTGTTTAGGTGAGCTTTTGCGCAGTAAAACAATTTTGCGGCCAGCCCTCATTTTGCCGCCATGGGTCCCACTGGGGACCCATCGGTCAAACTCCATTTTTGCCCACCGCTGGCCCCCAAAAGCCCCCGGGGTCCCCTAAAGGACTATATGAGGAGTGCTATTTGGGTCGGACCAGTTTCTTTGTTTGAGGTTCCTTTGACGTCATCCAGTGTCAACAAGCTCCTCGTGTGACAAACATCTGCATTCTTCGTTGTGCTGAAATCACATTTCCAATCCTAACCCTTCTAATGAGATGTTCTTAATAATCTGGTGATAGAACACCGAAAATTTGTCAAGATTTCCGCTTCAGCCAAGTGACCTGTTGGGAGTGGGAGTCTCATTCCACATTACTCCACTTGTGTCTCGATTTTAGAGTATGCAAAGACGTTTTCTCGCAGCACTTTCAGAATGAGTTAGCTAATTTCTGGATCTACTTTCAGTAGCATTTACATTTATCCAAGAGTGTCAGCCTTGGAGAAATTAAGTTACCATCGTTTCTTAAATTGTTGATAATAAGCCGTACGATTGCGCTCGAGAGATAAATACTTTCTGTATTTCTGGAACCATTACATAAGTTGTGCCACGTGAATGTGTAGCTTCTCGTATTACCCTTACATACGGACCTAAGTGGATAGCTCTGTATAATTTTACGGAGTAAGCTCCAACATTCAGTAAATTCACATAACTTAGAACTTACACTTCAGCAAGCGTACCGGGTATTCTGTAGGCAAGACATGTCAGATTTTCCTACCTCCTAAAGCCAGGACTTGAAGTCGAAGACTGAATTTTTTTCTCATCTCATGCGTCAATGTTGGGGATTAATATGGTGATCTGAAACTTCATGAAGGCGGTAGCCTAGTTAATTATCAGATCCCACGAATCCAGACAACACAGATTAGATCAGTATCACTGAGAACCCCAACGGAGCAAATCGTAGTACTTCTGAGGGTATTACATACGGCTGGAATAAAAGAGCTCATAGTAAATTGATATATCTACAAATGTCTGACGAGAAATATGTATTTTACCAGTTATGCGTAAATACTGCTTATTTTCGAGATTCTTTTACATACGACCGACCATATTAAGAAATAAACCTGATTCAGTGGGACCTACGAGCGCATTATTGATTGGGATGTCAAACTTGTGCGAAAACGCGTTAGAGGCTCATTTCAGTGCTTACCACCTACACCCCAAACGCAATCAGACTCAAGTGAACATTCGGACGAATAGGAAATCAAAGATGTAGTATACCAACACTAAAAGTGTACTCAGTAACCGCTAACCGCTACCGACACACGGTAATAGCCAAAGAGACTGGGGATCCAGCTGGAGAACACAAGCGACTACACAGACGGACCTACACGGAAACAAACATGATCACATGTACCAAGCAGGCTGAAGGCTAATTGTCTTATTATCTAATGTGCAACATGGGTTGGTATTCTTAAAATGACCTACAAATCATACAGCTGACAAACCGAAGCTATCCCCTGATCAGGCCATGGCCCCTACACATGGGCAGTAAGCACACAACTTGGCCCACAAGAGAAAAACAGCTGTGGCCAGACACCTGGGGCAAGGTTTTTTTATGCCACACCACTTGAAATACGATCAACTGGGAGTTCAAAACGCAATTCTGGGACGCCTCAAGTAAAGAAGCATTATTTTTGATAGTTATCGGCAAACGCTTACTAGATTGCTTTATCATACTGTATTGAGACGAGTGTGGGAGTCATGCAAAGTTCACAAATAGCCTCCAAGGGTTAGAAACACAGTTTGTATGAGCTCTATTCAAGATGCAAAATTTAATGGATTCCAGATGTGAATGAGAAAGTGAGCAAGCAAGAAGAAGGCAGGTACGTCTAATGACACGGTTAATTAAAGAGCTAAACCAGAACAATGCGGAAAACAAGAACTTGAAGAAAACGAGTTTTTTCGAGCACCCAAAATTTACAGGATTTTGTTTCTGAAATAAGTATTGCAGTTTTTTCTAGTTCTAATGAACGTTTTGTCCGTTTTTCGTATCTACTTTTGGAATAAAATGAGACGCAGATGAGGTATTTCCTTGTTAGCTGTTCAGACCAGTGCACTTTACGACGCGATCACAATGTATCAGATGTAGCGACCCTATTTGTTTATGGCCAACTATGTTAGAGTTACGACTGCCATTTGTGCTCTTTTTGTTTCCAACTTTTGTTTGGGCCCAAACATTTGTCTGGATGATTATGGAGACCGAAAGGTTCTTCGCGCGCTCGAACGTACGGTTCACGCTACACACCCACTTGTTGCTCCGCTGTATTGCATTTTCGTCTTGTTATGCGCTCGTTGCGTCATTTTTAACCGGCCGTCTTCGGTTCACTTGATTCTACAAATTGGTGAGCCCGTTCAAGTCGTATATTACAGTGTATATTCCAGTTCAATAAACCGTTTCCTTCTTTCGTCATATTACGTTTTGAATGCGTATAATGTGCATATATATATATCCCGTTTACATTCACTCAGTCGCCATGGACATTAAGGAGATTGAGTCAGAACCCTCGTCTTCCGTATCATTGATCACTTCTGCTGTTCCTGCTTACAGGGGTCTTGATCCAGATGTGTGGTTTGCCGCGTTGGAAGTAGAGTTTAGCAACCGACGTACGACGAATGATTCGGGCAAGTTCTGTCAGCTTACACCACGTCTTCCCCGAGATATGCTGAAGTTGATTAACGATATCGCACTAAACTCAGCAACCGATCGCTATGGGTCGGCTACACGAAGAATTTTTAAGAAAACACAGCCGTCCGTTAAAATGCTTCTTGAGCAACTGTTCCAAGGGTTACATTTGGGAGACAAAAATCCGTAAGTTTTTTTCAGATATGCTGAATGCATTAGGTAAAACCCAGTCACTATAGTATTCTTTGCGAGAGTTCTGGGTGCAACGACTGCCTAGGTGTACACAGGGTTTATTATTCGTGGTATCCTAGTGGCTTCGGTCGATACAATACACGAACACTTTCGAGGCACGACACCCTCACCATTGGTTGTGTAGGTAGTTACTCCCAACCGTCATGCAGATAGTGTTGGCCATGAAGGGTCCTGGAATAACAATCCTGCGCAAAGCACTTGAACGTCATGAACACAACCCTTTGCATCCGCACACCGAGGTAGTTCGGTCGCGATGTGAATTGGCTAATCTGCATACCAATATTCAGTGCATTAGGTCACTATCCAGAATTCCTCGCTGTGTGTAATCGGTAGACCTCGAATATCTCCGTTATCTCTCAGTTAAAAAGTACTTTCTAGCCATTAAAGTTGTTGAAACTTTGTGACGTGATGCAGATCTTAAAAACTCAGAATTCTATTCCCTGCAAATTTCTTTGTTTCAATCTTCCGAGGACGCAAACAAGAAATGTGCGGTAGTTCAGTGGCATGGAGATTAATGGAAAAAATGACGCAGAGTCGCATTCTACGTTATTCCGGAAATATGAAGGTAAAATATAATTAAAATCGATGTTGCGAACGCTGGAACATCTTTTTATTCAAATTTGGACGTAATTAAGCTGGAAAGTGTGATTATAATTCCGACAACCGGACTGTTGTTGAGACATAAGCACTAAGCTTTTATAAAACTGCAAGCGTGAGAAATTCCTACAACCCACTTCAACGTAGGGTAATTCGCCATGCTTCACCACTCGTTGGTACCATTGTTATTAACTTTTCCATGAAATCAGGATGCATGCTGGAATGGAGACGAGGTGACCAGCTGAAAGAATGACACTGAAGAACACCCCCAACTGGAAAGATTACCACACTTATACCGGTAACTGTGTAGTTCGCCAGTATCGTGCTTCAAGGCCGAAGCGATTTGAAAGCGGCCGTTTAGGCGCGAAAAGCGATTTTTTCAAATTTTTCATGAAATATTGAAACGCACATCACGAGACAAACATACTTATATTATCAGGTATAATAGTTGCGTTGTAGTGAGAAAAAACAACTATACCTAAAAATTGTCCATTTTCGCACTTTTTGTTGAAAAAACTATGTCGCCATTTTTCTCGACGAAGGCATCATGTTGGCTTTCCCAATCGATTTTACGTTCTGGAAATGCTTCCATCGAAATTTTTGTAGTGGAATACAAATTCCTGTATCACAGAAACGCTCAATTCGACTTAGATATAACTGAACTGGTAATTCTCGACCACGTTGCGTTTGCATTGCATTGGACAGGAAATATCACAGTAATTCCTAATTAAATCTATGTTACCACAGTCGTTGGTTAATTGTTCACCTGGGTTACATGTTCCCTCTGGTTCCCTGATAGTATTTCCGGTTGAAAGAGGTCTACGTTATCACCCGGTTGTTTATATCTACGGTATAGTGTAAACATCCCTACCAGCACATCCGCCCGTCACCCCACCAATTTGGTGGTTCTCACGGTGGGGTGACGGTGGGGTCTGCACCCAGATCACTCTGTCACCCCACCGTTTTACAAGCGGGGTGACAATGAATTACGCAACATCCCACCCCACTGCCGGTACCACGGCTGCCCCACCCTGAACCCACCAAATAGTCACTCAACCCACCATGACCCCACCGCTACCTCGTCGCCACCTCACCTTGACCCCCCTTCCACCCCGCTCTTACCCCACTACAACCCACCTTCACCCCACCGTATAAAAATACGTCCCACTGTTGCTCGTTTATCATAGAAACCGATTGTAACTGTACTGAAAGCATGAAGCAATGAAAGCCATCATAAAAATGAGATATTTATATACACAGCCAATGGTACGGTAACAGGATGATTAAAAAGTATACAGGGAACAATTTCCGCGAAAAAGAGGGTACTTCAGTCTCCAATGGAAAAAGGCACCTGAAACTGTCGATTCATGCGTCATGATACCATGATTATCTTACCAGACTGTGCTCAGAACACGTTTTACTTCGTCGTCTTGCAACTTCTCTGTCCCTAGACCCCTTCAGCCATGTTCGGATGGCCGCGGGCAGCAACAACCCGTCACCTGCCTTAGCGCCCTCTCTCGTAAGGCTAACCTATACGGATACGGAGTAAATATAAAACGATGAGAACAACCTACCCCTCATAATTGCCAAGGTCTTGCTGTCCCGAAAATCATTTTTCTGGTTTATTCCCGTATAATTCACTTGTTTCGCAAACACCGGATATAGAACGATTGGCATCATTTGGGAAACCAGTCTACTAAGAATTGGCGCCGTGAGACGAGTGAGGCGCATGTGCTTACGAAAATTATCACTAATCAAGAAATAGGCATACCAGTTGTTTTTCGCCAGCATCTTCGCCAAACAGCAATTCCTTTCGACTCCGGTCTTCTGACGACAAAATCGGGAGAGGGAGTGTCACGTTGACGCGCGGCTTCACGCACTGAGGCGTGGACGCTGTATTATCAGATGACTGTTGCACCAGTCTACGTATTTCCAAAATGTTCGCGGTCAAGAAGACTAACCCCTCACTCATTTGGTCCAAAACAGCTGATGTAGCATAATTAACGAAATGTGTGAATGCTTACCAGCACTGATGACAACGTTATCGCTCGTGTTGGTGGGGCTGATGGTTGCAATATTCCCCAAATTGACCGGCGGGTGGTTAGGGGATTTTGTAGTTCCAGCCTGCACCGTGCTGACAGAGGCAGGCTAAACCGTGGGAGAAGGCGAGGCGGACGAAGACGACGGCGATGGGAAGGAGAGGGTGGGTACTTCAAGATGGAAGGACTTCTCTTCCTGAAAACAGAAGTGTACTACATGGATTTAACAACACTTGAGATGCTTCTTTGTGGAACCGATACAGGTGGTGGCGTCGGATGTGGTTGGCTGGTCCGATATATGCCGCTTCATGCACCACCTTGCAAGGCGTTCGGTGCCTGAAGTGAAACACGTTACATGCTACTTACTTCTTCTGCACATAAGCTTCACCAGGAGTGTCACACAATTGCTCGTTGGCAATTTACCAAACCGTACATTTTCTGTATTGATGGGGCTTTGGCCATCTAACTAACGTTTCCGACAACATCCATTTCACTGGCACAACAGCCATTAGTGGACTGAACAGCATTGAACATCTAAAAATCCTTCCGTTTGTCATATCGTAAACGTTTGTGAATATATCATAAAAGGATGATGTAATCTGCAGGTTATATTTTGAAGGAATGTAAAATGGGCACAAACACCCAACCATTACCGTAGGGAAACTGTGCACATTTACAAAGAATGTCTGACTGCCTCATGGAGTAGACGGTGTAAGACTGCTTTCTAGCGAAAAAAATAAAGAGGCCTCTTGAATCTTTACAATGACTGAAGAACGGAGTGATCGTTCTAAAGGTACTGTAGCATACAGGACCATCAGGAGAGACACCAGAAACTATGCACGGTTTAATGTGTATAATTACGGCATTATTAGGGGAGACGATTGAATAAAAAATGTCATTATGTACAAAAGACGCAGAGCAATGATAAACAACGTGAATTCAGAACCCCACGGTCCGTCATCTGACATCTAGACAATTGGTACAAACCCACATTCCTAATTGCATCAAACCGTTTATATATCTGTACAATGGGGTTCATGTTCCCATGAATTCCCCTTTCAACTTGATACATGAAAGACTCGAACGGAAACGCGGAAAATGTATCCAGATGACCGTGATTATTGACATCATCGGGTAAATGAACGACAGAATATACGTTGTGAACCATCTCTCGCAACCCATACACATCTTTAAACTGTGACAAACACGACCTCATAACATCACATACAAAACTTAAGTGGTTGACATAATATATATATACTAATGAACAGGGTTGATAAATGTGTGTAGTGTTATTCATCAAGGACATCTTTTAAAACCACAAGTGCTATGTGTAACAGAAATTGTCTGCACTCCGTCGCCTTCCAGTTGCCTACATCATTTCAACCACGACATGTTCGAGGAAATTCGTGTGGTAAGCATTTACAAAGGTGAAGCATATAGTTCTGAACTAACAAAACGCCTGCTGGAAGACGAGCATTCGCTTCAATGGGTCCATTTCTACACAGCTTAACAAACCTTTTAACCACTCCCAGGCATACGGAATGCATATAATCAACAGAAAAGGAAGCATTCATACCGCTTGAGAGCTCGGTGAACGGTGATGTTCGAGTAAACATACTACGTCGAAATATGATATCCGTGCGCACAGGAGCATCAATAATGCGGAATATTATTTTGGTAACGTGGTATAAACCTTTCTTTGTACATTTATCACAGCCGTGATATCCACCGTGACCAGCGCACTGTTTTACAAAAGATCTAGCAGGTTTGTCACAAATTATAGAGGCACTGGAGAGCTTTATAGGGAACTCACGGTTGTTCAGCCCGAAGTCTTCAGTTGACAACTCTTTCAGTTCTGAAATAACATCTAACAAAAACTCCTTTATATACGGGGACTTACCGGGTCCACCGTAAATAACAACGATGGGTGGGGATGTCAAGACTGGGTCAATAACGCGGCATAAAATGGGCCACAGGGTGCAGTTCGAGGACTTAAACACATCTAGTCCGTCCTTGTTGAGTTGAACGACCAACTTCAAAGGACCCGTCAATAGATGGGATACGCCGTCTGAAGCTTTTCCCAACCCAAAGTGAAAATATTTTCCAGGTTCAACAGCCCGCAGTACGACCGATCGTGGTGACTTCAACAATGTCCGTGGATCCCTCGGTAAGCTTGGAAGACGGGGAGGTAGCACATCCAACAGCAACTTGAACGCGTCCATAGAGATGTTGGTCTGATGAAACCAGCTGCGCAAACTCTCAGCAACATCACAACTGCTCTCTTCTTCCGTATCCACTGTTCTTGGGTCGCAGACGATAACGTCATTTTCATCCAGATCTGATGTGAAATAAATGAGTGAAAAGTAAGCCCACGGTCAATAGAGGAGTCCCGTAGGGCATCCATCGGAACTAATCCGGCGTACGGTGCTGCCGGTTGGACTACAGAATTTGTCGATCTTGACGACATCCGCTGACACTAATCAAATGTTTGCGAATGCGCCAATTTATTGTTCATCTCGATACAAATGCACGTTTCAGCATGTTCTACAACGATTTCGTTGTAATTGTGGTTAGAAACTATTGAACCCAAGATTCCCCAGGATGGAGACGGAAGTGTAACATGCAGGCCGGCTGTTTACACGTTGATTGTCCGGCACGCCTGCGGACTAAATGTGGGGCAACGTGGAGACACCAGGGGACAGTGTTCTTCCGAAGTAGGGGTTCCAACAAGTCCTGTAAAAGGAAACAACAAGAAAACAAGCATGAGCCAAAGGCCCAGTAAGCCATGCACACGACTTACACAAACGATAACTAGAACGGCGTCGACAACACAGCAGCACGCCTCGATAAACAATTCAAATTCAACCTGTGCGCCCTTGCTGGTTTCGACCGCACGTTACAGAAGCATCGCCACCAGTGGCCTTCACAATTGTGTTGTGGTTAGCACATACAAACACAGGGGTACAGAATTCCGGAAAATCTGAAATGTACTTGGAAAAATCAAACAAGTAACGGGAAAGAAGAAAAACCGCATATAATAGGGTTTCATTGCTCACAGATGAATATGCGAACTAAAAACCATGAAAATGCGATACAGCTCAATAACCCACAGCCACCCCAACCTTGAGCATACACGGAACCCACCGCCAACCCACCATGTGTGTTAGTAAGGATGGGCAACACATCCCACCCTATCGGTAAACAAGCGCATATTGTTTTATTTATTACTTATTATTCTTGAATGCAGCTCGCCACGTGTACACGAGTCAATGCTCATTTATCTGGCAGATAATGACCAACTTTTATATTCGTTAGTTGTCCGACGAAAACATTGGTTCCGACTTCTACCACTTCAGCTACAACCCTTCTATCTTCGTATCATGGACGATTATGATTCCGATGACAGTTGGCCTATGCTATAGCGGGCTGCAGAATTCACTGACGGCCGTCAGTACGTTATTTCATTTTTGGCCAGAACTGAAGAAGATCACTACAATTTATATCCAGTGATCTACATACAAGTTCAATCTGAATTCTCCAGTTTTCTGCTTATCAACGTTGATCGCTGTTCAAGTGAACTGGACGGAGCAGCTACTAATGTGGACGCATTCTACGTGAATGGCTTGGAACGATCATTTATTTTAACTGTTCTGCTTTTTTAAAAACTCGAGTTAGTTCACGAGGTATGCAAACAACTATCGGCGGAAATGTGAACCGTGTAAGCAACATTATTCCGTTTGAAGAGATTCCATATTTGGGAACAGCCCTTTTACGCTAGAGAAAGCATTCACCATTTTGCTACGCTGGGCGCTCATGAACAGTACAACATTCACAGCGTTCATGGTGGTCTGACCCGGAAACACGAAATACAGCCAACTTATTATTGCTCGACCGAAGGCGAGTTCGAGTAATCCGATTACACTATTTAGTTCTTTCGCTTTCAGCCGACCACCATGATAATTACTGGCGAATGGAGAACTTACAGAGCTTTGGATGAAACTGTTCATTACGAGCACCGGACGGTCAATCATTCAAATAATTTCTTGTAACCTGAGAACGTGATCCACTCGAAAAATGTAGAAAATCTTTGGTCTTCTGCTAAGAGCCACTTTCATGCCATATTTGGGCCAAACGAACGGCAGTTCCAATGACACTTTCAGGAGATCATTTGGCGAGAAAGAAATTCTGAAAACACGACCATCACCATCATAACAGCCATGAGCCTGACCAAAAGGTACTGTGGCTCGATCCGCTGCTCAGCTGAACAGCGACGTGGAATATCTTAGAAGAAAACGTTGCTAAGACGGTTGAACATTATTAGAAGAAGATTGAGCAGAACTAGAAATGGTATGGATACAGGTACGCCATTGACTGCGATACACCACCATCTTGGATAGCGCCTCTAACCAGCGGCTTGAGTGATCACGAGGACCCCATCCAGGCAGACGACACCTACTCACTTCGCTCAGTGGAGCAGTCAAGGTCTTCATATTTCGTGACCACTTTGTTGTATGACTACCACGCGGTTTTACCCAACTGTTGCTGGCTTCAACAGATAATGTCCGGTACGGTAAACGATCAGATGACATACGGAGTACGTGACCAAACCATCGCAAGCTGTGTGCCGTGGTTAGCTGACCAACTGATCGCGCATCCCGAGCGTTCTGGAATAAGCGCAGGCGAACGGCCATATTGCTCACGCAATTAGTCCACTTAATATGTGCCAATTGGCGAAGACAGTGATGGTCAAACACAGCAAGCCTGTTGGTACCTTCCTCGTGAATGAGCCACGTTTCCAAACCTTAGATCAAAATGGAACGCACACATGCATTTTATACCCCTCCTTTCAGCGATATCCGGACGTCTTTTTGAAGCCACAGACGACGCACCTTGGCAAAGGCAACCGGTGTCCTTGCCACGCTTGTTAATACCTCATCAGCAGTATTACAGACTGACGACATAGTGCCACTCAACTATGTGAAATGATCGGCAAACTACTGTTCACCTTATCTCATACGAAAATGTTGTGAACTATATAATATACGTCGACATCGTTGCACGCGTTTGCTATTCCGATTCATATGCCCTGCGCTGATATCGGTTGCTGCTCCGTCCGGTTGACTTAGGCCATGATTGACGCCTAATTATACCACATGTATTCACCTTAATAGCCGCTCCGTCGAGCTGACTTCAGCTATGATCAACGCCCAAATATGCCGCATGTGTTCACACTGGTAGCTGCTCCGTCCAGTTCACTTAAGCCATGATCAGCGCATTTGTCCTGCCTCACGACTTAAGTCAAACTGTACTCCATGCTTAGACACATAAATTCTCCGTCCATATGACCTAACTTATGAATTATGCCAAACCGTCCTCTATGCTGAAACACTTAGGTGAAAGAGTGAAGTCGCTGGCGACGAAAACGTGGGGATAAAAGCGTGAATCATGTATTTGATGGTTGCAGAAATGGGTAGATACTACCTCCGCTTTTTTCAGCACAGAATGTAGCCTTTGGATTTCGTGTGTTATTGGTGTCCCTCCGGACGATTGAAACCGTGTATCAGATGGAGTCTTCTTCATCATGTTGTTCATCGCAGCTGATATCTGCAAGAAATCTGCGTACGCACATATGAAGGAACTTACTTTCTTCAATTATATCAACGGGATGATCGTTCCCAGATGATGCCGGTTCGGGCTTTCTTCGAACCCTGTGCAAACGGTACATTGTAGGCGGACCAGTCTAAGTCGACATCCGTTGTGAGTGGTGTGCGGGACTTGCCTCCCGCAATTACTGGGGAAGTGCAAACAACGTCTGAAGTAGAGGGAACTGAAAAAACAAGGATTCGAAACGTGCACCAACCAGGCGACTTAGGTCGGAGTTGTTTGCCACAGAATCGACACTCGTTTATTTCTGCCATTTGGAGTGAACAATCAGCCGATCGAACTCACATCAATAGCTGCCCACCTGTACTCAATCACCGCAGTGTCCACACGGCAATCATGATTTAGCCTCCTTCACCTACCTCGGCTGCATACGACTTTTAGCTAAACCCATGGGGAAGTCGTATAAAGACAGACCAGTCTTGGCACGTTCCATTGTCCTACTGACAAAAGCAAGTCACCGCTGTGCGGCTGTCACATTCATGCAGTTTTCCAAGTAGATGATGCGGTGCTTTATAGTGACAGTTAGAATTGTTTGCAGCAAGCGGCCGAAGCTGTAGTTCTCCCAACCGTCTAATTGGCAAGTTATACTTTGCCAGCCACCGCCCATGAATGGAAACGTGATCTTTGTAAATGGAAATTAAAACTAAACAAGATCTTACAGTACGGATAGAAATGTTTCCGAAACACCGACAGAATGTGTATGCATGGAAACCACATCGCACGGTAAAAAGTACATTCACATGTGCCCTGTACGCTATCCACGACAGAAACATCGCCATCTTGTTGCACACGAAGCTGCCATGTTCGGGGTGATTACTAGTGAAACACTTACCTTTGCCACCAGATACCGTATTGAAAGGGAGTCGTGGAGTCCGGCCGTTCAGGCGGTCCTGGACAAGGTGGCTTGCGAATGTGGTCATTCTGTGAGGAATGGTCTTAACGAACCAGTCAATCTCACGACCTCACGACGGTCGCATCCACGGGACGTTTGTATCTAATTTTCCCGCAGCAGCCACCAACCTTGGATCCATATTTTCTGAGTGGCAACGGCTAGGATGTCTCTTGAGTGCGTCCTCTTTTTCAACCGCCTGATTGCGTTCTCTAACCTATTATTCGCTCGATTGCCAGAGTGAACGACATTGCTTAGCGCATGGATGGCTCGCTTCGGCTTGACGTACAGCCAATGGCACAACATCCGTTTGGCCGACGATATACAAATCACGTTTGAACCCACGGTGGACAGTGTAAAAGTGCAACGTATTCCTTCTCATTGACTACCGTAGCCATTAGGGGGAAGGGAAAACGACTGCGAAGAGTTTGTCTTTTGACAAATATGACGGACGAATTTTATTCACATATATGCTTGCTTGCGGCATTACATACATGAGAGTAACACAGCAAGATGTCGCAGCCAAACACCACATGGGATGTTCTCATTTGCGCAATCATCTTATCCATGACAAATGTTTCGACCGCAATCTGTTCGCCCATCATGTCCCGAAAAATTTCGAACAGTATACGTAGTGAAGCAAACTTCTAATCCCGAACTTACCCTTACATCACGGGCTGGCCGTGTCCCGCACCGTCCATTACAACGAACTGATTTAACTTCCAGCTTCAAAAGTATAGGCAAATATACGATGGCATACTGGTGCCTACTTGTCCTGTGGGTGGCATCCACATTCACAACATCCGGGAAACGTCGGAATAGTTCAGTCTGCCTTCGCTCGGCGAAGC
>LUCH01006283.1:16523-27302 GCA_013368495.1 Paragonimus heterotremus
TGAAATAATAGATGAGTCGTTAAGAAAGCGGTAAGCATTCACCGCGTGCAATTAGTTGCACGACTGAAGAAAGTGGCACTGAGTTCGTATCAGGCCTCCTAATGCAGGCGTACATAGAATCATACGTACAGAACAGGAAACCACGGTTACAGCCGAGATCCTTAGAGAAGTCACACGATCGCCGGTCTCTTCGCCGACTTCGGACCAAGAATGAGGACTTTTGCAAAGGTGAGTTTCTCACTAACACAATGATGGGACGTGACAGAAGCACTGAAGAATAAACGGGAGGAAATTATAAACCTGAATATTAAATCCATGTAATCTACAATTTCCGAGGCCAACGATTTATCGTAAGATGACCACGTACAACAGTCGCACAGTGGCAAAGAGGTAGAACGCAAGCAAAACCAGGGTACACAAACAGACCTAAAATATATCACGCTTTAGTAGTACGTTGAAACTAATGATCATCAGAAGGACAATTTTTCACGCGTGTGACTCGAATGGCCTCGTCGTCTTTTGAAATGAAAGCTCGTAGTCGCAACCAAGAAGATTTCAGATGTGAAAAGAAGGATCAACGAAAATTATGGCGGGCAACGTGGTCATCAATCTTCTGTCGAACGCACGACAGTCGTCAAACGCTTAACGTAGGCAGCCACTTCAACATTTACTAGTTCTAACTTATTAACCTGGGTCTGTCTGTCCGTTAGCAACACCCAGTCCGTTTTCGATGAATTCTTTTTCCGCGAACAACCGCCGTTATGTGCCTAATGCCTTGGCCATCCTACTACAGTTAATCATGCCTCTAAAGTCAACATTTGAAACCTTCGTTTAGCCTGCGTCTGCTTAACAGTACGACATCTAATAGAAGTATTCTCATCTGCAACTAAAATTGTGCTAATCCTAAAGAACATGACAGAAATATCACTGAAATTGAATAGCTGGGCTATCGACGTTGTTTTCTTATTTCCTCTAAAAAGAAGAAAGCCAAGTCTCATCACAGCTCTGACACAGTATGTATCAGGAGGACAAATAATGTTTCGTGAACCGATTCCCCCATATTTGACAGGTAGGACACATGAATGCCTGTACCTATGTCCAAACTCGATCCACAGTGACGGCGGGAGCAGGTCTCCCCAGCTTCAGCCCGATCTCGCAGTCACTGTTAGCGGTCTCTAGCAACTTCGCGGACACGCTCCGCTTATGGCGAAATCTCGATTGGCTGTACCAATAATAATGTGCCTTCCTAGGTTAACTGCTAGCAATTGATGAACCGGCTAGATAATTCATGCTCAATACTTCAGGTTCTTTGGTGACTCAACTGGACAACTATCATGTCTGAATTTCACCACCAGATCCAAAACTTCCCACGATTTATTTGGAACTAAAGTTATGGCAAAGTTCCCCTGAATGGGGCCGGATAAGTTATCAGGCCTCAATAGCCTACCTCTGTCCAAGTTAGGAAATGTATTGTGATGCCAGGTGTTTCGTCTTCCGCGCCCTGCTTACATCTCTACATCGTAGGTGCCATTTTCAATTTATGGAAACACGATGTCGACCCGCCTCTCTAAAAGGCAGTGCCAGAGCCGATGTAGGCTACTGTCACCTGACAGCACATCTTTCGTATGCTTCCATGGTGTTGTAAAGCATAATGGACGATATCCTAAGGGCGCAACTTCAAATCACTAAGCTCCCAACAGATTATCACCACGGGCATAAATGAGAGTACTGGTGCGCCACTAACCTTCTGATGGCAGTCGACTCCTGAACGGTGGTAGAGAAGAGGAGCCACTCGGCAGACGTTGTCTTTCTTGAATTCATCACCGCCTTTGACAGAGCAAATCACGTTGCCGTAATCAGTAATTTGCCGGTTATGAGCCTAAATAGTCTGGCATGCACAAACTATTTGTCAAGTGGAAGTATGTCGTGAGCGTTACTGGCGGGGCGTTTGCCATGTTCGACGCTTCTACTGGGGTTCCGCCAAGGCCTCATATTAAGCCCTTTGGTGTTTCTATTATTACTGGATTACCATCCAGTCGTTGGTTGATCCCCTTGCTCAAGTATTCAGATTATGCTGAAGTGCGGCGTACATTTTGCTCTCCTGAAGACCGCTTTTCAGCAGTTGGATCTTGCCCCAGTGGGTTGATTTTCAAGGGACAACAGTCTCCTGTTCAGTGTTAGCAAATCAAAAATCATGTATATGTGACACGACAAAATAAAATCTCTCAGGCTGGTCAGCAACAACCTGCTTTTGTTTTTCAAAAGAGACTCTGAATTGACTTCTGAAAACCTTCATCTTGGCACTAACACGCTGACACTGACAATGAAGGTTAACGGCAAGTCGACAGCATCCAGTAAACTATTTCGGAAATCTCCAGCAACAGGCTTTCCGCACGTCTTTATTCATTCGCTAGGCCTCCGTTACAATTGATCATACGGGTTCGCATTCACAAACGGAAGAATCTTTCATCATTTTTTGTCCTGGCCAACCGCGCGCAACGAAGACAGTTATTTGCTTTTACTTGTACTCTTATATAGATTGGATGTAGCTCCTGAACCCAATGCCACCGGTGTACCGGCGACCAGGAGATGGCACTGTTCATATCCTCGAAATCATGACCACAAAGAATGACACCCGCCGAATCGTCTGTAAGCTTTCAAGGACTACCAATACAGGAAGAAAAAGTTCACACCAGACGTACGTAGTAGCTTATCCTACATGCGACGGTTTTGTTTTTCGAGTTTGTCCAACTTAAAGTGCCGCATTGGCTGTGACATCCACCGTTCTTGAAACGGCCAAAATGGGTCTTCACATTTGCCTCTTGTCAAAGTGGCCGCTGTTGCTTGGCTCACTTCTTTCAAGACACCCATCCCCTAATGTGTATAGATGTGCGTACATGTTGTTTCTCGCGTGTATACTTATGCCGTCGATCTGGTCGCATGTGTACTCGCGTTTTCCACTTAGCTCTGCACGAAAACGTTTCACCAACAACATGTCACTACTAAGCGGATTCTCAAATGTTCGCTATTTGACACTTATTCCTAACATTCCAACTATTTTTTGTTACCATCTTCTCTTGATCCGATCGAAGGCCCATGTGGAAGATATCTACCTCACTCCATTGCCCGCGACTTCCGAGTGCCATATTTAACATGCAGTTACGCAACACTACATGACAGCAAGGTTTGCTCTAATGCAACTAGAGCTTTTGACCGCAGGCACATGGTTTTGAAAGCAAAATGAGTTGAAATTTTGTGCATTTGATAACGAAACGTGGAAAGAAGCGACTAAGATAACAAGAAGCGTTCTCCTGGGGTGTGGATTCTAGCCTGCACGTGACATCAAGCACAACAGTGAAGGGCTGTATGGTTGTGATCAGGCTAGATCCTACTTAAGAAGGGAAAACAAGACCACGCCTTCTTGTAACGAGGAGACCGTATTGACCTATGTGGGCATAGTTAACGCGTTTCTTTCACAGCTTCAATGTTTATATCGCTCGGATAAGGCAGTATTTGTGTCACTTTTCAATTTTGAGAATGCGATCACGCTTCCATGTACCCAAATACTCACTGAGTAAAGAGTAATACACGAAATCAACTGGGAAAAATCTCCATTGATTAATCGGCTAGAGAACATTATTAGCCGAAGCGTCTCTGGTCTGGGTGACACTTCCAGTAGCTTGACCCCACTCAAAGGAGATTCTTTGCATTCGTGACAGAGTCCAACGATTCTTCGGCAAACCAGTCCCCATCTGCCCAGGAGAAAATATAGTCATGATTTCTTAAAGTTGCAGTCGGTTCTTAGGGAGTGGTATCCGATAACTCGCAGCTCTTCTAGCATCGACTTTACTGTACCCCTGGAGCAGTATCCTTTCACCCAGACCTGTCGAAAGAAAACTGGGAAAACCTTAAGCCGGATTTATTGAATCGGATCGGTCGTTTGACAGTTCAGTCAACTTGTTTTCACGTACTTCACGGTGTAACTAAGCCGAAGGCAGAAGTGAGTCCCAACCGCTTTCAGCAGGGTCGACGATGAATGAACCTGATGATAGGTAAACAAGCAGTCAGGTTAATCTGTTGGAGTTCTCACATGCGGCTTGTTTAACCCTTTAAAATGAGTATGTACTAGCGCCTACGGTTTGCCTGATAATAAGGTTTCCCGATGCTCTTAAGATGGTTGTTGAAGTCATCATACCCATGTCTACGGTTGAACACTGTAAAGCGTATTGCCAACTTCGTTGCTGTATATTTAGATTGATCTACAATAAACGAACGGCGTGGATGACGTTTTGGATGTATGGGACCAAATCCCACCAGGCGTCCCACGCTCGCATTAAAATCTTCTGCGCGACTCTTATCCGGAGAGGGCACTTCCGCCATCAGCAACCGCTCAAACGTCGAGTTGTCTCCGGTTTTGAAAGCTTGCTCCACTTGGCGCTCTCACATATGCGAAACAAAAACTTGTGTTCTCCGGCTAATGTGTCTGTCGGCGCTCACCAGAACCGACGTCGAATATGCTGATGTGCTGGCTGACCATTACGATAACACCATCACACCAGTCTTTGTACTCCCGAGCGCTGTCACAACCGCAGGCCCTCCTGATGGCATGTGCACAGTAGACATGTGCCAGCTGGCTGTAATAGCCAAGCTGTGTAACCTCACGGACAGCTCCACTATGCCGGATGGGATTTCTTCTTTTGACCCAAAAGGACTTCCGAAATGCCAATCACCAAGTCAATCTAACCGAAACTGCTCCCACAGGCTGAAAAGTGGCTCATCCAAAACCCACATTAAGGAGTAGTCGTCATATTCTTTTCTCAAACTTTAGACCAAACTTTGTTCCCACCAGAGCAGCCAAATTGCTGGGGGCGCTCGAATATTACACCCTTTTTAGGCAATTTCATATTGAAGACCCAGTGTGGTTTTGTCTATATTAATCGCGTGCAGCAAACATCCTCTTGGTCAACGAGCTTTGGAGGCGGTCGGCCGATCAACGTAGAGAGATGGATGTGGAGTTTTCGGGTTTTTCTAGGGGGTTTCATCAAGCAAGTCATGCCATATTAACTGATAAATCGCAAAATCATGGCGTTCAGAGCAACATACCTCGGTGGCCACATTAACTTCACCAAACGTTATCACCGTATCCGGATCAACCCACACGTCTTAAATTCCCACTGCAGCATTAACGGAGTTCTCTGGAGCCAGATCCTTGGACATTCTTTCTTTTGATCTATATAGACGTTGTAAGTTTACTCCTCTCCGTTGTTGCTATCCGCAGATGATCCCAAGCTGTCACATAAGGTCGGAACTCCTGAGGGTAGTTCTCTTCTGCGAGGTGGTTTGAACACTCCGTTTGCCTGGTTCTACTTCAACCTCCTAGATTTCCACGTCAAGCGTGAGGTGTTGCGTATCCGGCACCTCCTTAACGGCACGTATCCTCTTAATAGTATTATCTTTCAGCTTAAATCTACCGGGAGAGACTTCGGGGTTGCCGTATGAAATACTCTTTTTAGCCCGCTATAAATAGAATCTAATGCCAAGAAAGCCGTCAAGACCCCGGCAGTCCTAAGGTGGCTCTTCTACAAGTTTCGCCCCGAAAGATTTAAGCTTCTTCATATCAGCTTTGTCTGAAACTCTTTTGAGAACGTCATCTTTATTTGGTTTCCACACCTCCGGTATGGTAAGGCCCTACTTGAAGCTGTTTGAAGAGAGTCAACTAATGTCGGCCCAGAAACACACACGACGTTCCGCGGGGAAAAATCGGTGAACCTAACATCCAATCGATAGGGTATTGAAGGTTACAAGGTAATGTGTTGTCGACTTTGTAAATTCTTATGTGGTTCTCGCCGAGTGCCTGTGACGGTGGAACTTCCTCTAGCAAAGTTGTCTCCATAGACTCTTTGTCTGCTTCTGGTGTTCATCTAAACCGATTTTTCCTTCCGGGTTAATATACCGCATCGGTTTTTAAACCCAAGCTTCTCCCGCCGGCCATAGGCCTCACTGTTGTGAGACGGGAAACACCCAAGGGCTGTGTTTCTTATTTTCGTCACTAGCCCACTGAGCCACAACACCAGTCTGCCAGGAGTTTCAAACACTATCACAAGAAAGCTGAACTAGGCAGAGCTGAGCGGAATGTGCTGCCTAGGTTTCCAGTTAGCCCTTCAATTCTGTCAATCACTGGCCATTGGATTAGACATTAAAGAAAACGGAAATAGCACTTATAACTTGTAGGCGAGTCAAGTAGTTTCTAGCCAACATATTGTGCAGACTGAGAATAAGCGAAGCATTGTCACACGAATGCCCTCCATTAAATGGCGTACCTTGAATTTCTGTATTTTTCACTCTGCTCTTTCCGCTATACACAAAAGCCTCGACTGACAAACTCGAGTATGCCAATCAGGTCGTGCAATACCGGTCTAAAAAACGTAGTTCCCATTTGAGAGTGTGAAGCGCGCGGCTACCAAACTAGTCAGGGGCCTAGGAGATGTCCCGTACGAGTCTCGACTTAAAAACGTTCATCTATATCCACTCGGGTTTCAATAACTTCGCGGTGATTTAAATCCCACACACTTGTTATTTAGAAACCTCACTGAACAATTATTTATCGTACTGAACAATGACGACCGATGAGGACATAACAGAAAGCATTTCAAGCTCCGTCCTCGGGCCTTTCTTAGATGACAGTTCTTCTCCAACAGGGTTACTAACCATTGAAATGGTCTTATTCTGAGATCGGTAACAGCACTTCTAGGGATCGATTTAAGGCATTTCTTGATCCTCACTTGCTTCAAAACCTACCACTCAGATAGTCTTATTCTGTTCTTGGTATTTACTATAATCCTGAAGAGTGGTGCTACAACCTGTTTTCAGTGATTGCCTTCCGCATCAGTAAACATGAATGCTAGCCTTAAAAAGTGAGTTCACGAGCTGTCGTGTTTAGGAAAATTATTTGCCTAGGATAAATCGTTTCAAAGGCTTGGTAGATGATACACAAAATGAAATCGTCGGAATCCGCGCCATGGCCTCATATCTGTTTGTTTTGACTGACCAGTATTTAAAAACCAATTTCTCAAAATTAATTTTCGAAAACTGGTATGGCCGCTGTTGTTGTGGTCGATCGCGTGTTTGAATGATATCACAAGAATGCTGAGGTTATTTTTAATGTGGTTTTTCCTTTTTGTTATTCGTTTTATTATTTCGCTTCCAGTCGTTAATTTTTTTATTTGCAGGACACGGATTATATTCCTGTTTCCCAGTCGATGTTTAAGGATCGCAATTTTCGCAACTTCTCACACATTCAGGAGTGTCTCCAGAGGCACATGGACAAGGTGGGCGCTATTTGTGTTCATGTGACGAGCAGTAGGTCAAAAACTGCCTTGAAGTACGATAAGGTAAGATGACGTGGTTTCCTGAAAACCGCGCAGATTTATTATCGCTGTACGAAAAACAAAAGGCGTAGGAGTGTATGCAGAGGTGCGCGACGCGTCTAGTGGGTTAACTGATGTTAGTTTTAACGAACCAGTTCTCGCGAAACATGTTGCAGGTCACGACTTCATTCAGTCCGACGAGATGCGTGTCTGGTTGTGAGCATCTTCGGGTTGGGACATAACCACCCTCTCAATCGTCTGCTATACGAGTCCCATCCTAATAGTTGTGGACTCACCGTTGATGAAATGAACGAGTTCCGGAGTCTGTTCCAGTGCAATACACCAACTGCCGACATTAAGCAGTATGTAGCGGATGTTTACGGGAAGTTTATCACAACCGCTGACGTTGGAAACATCCGTTGCAAATTAAAACCTGCAATGTTAAGTGAGTTTGTTACGTAAGTTTGATCACTGTATGTTAAAGAACCTTGACGAGGTGCTGTCGGTGATTAGTGCTATAGGTGTGGTGCGCACTCTGAGGGATGAAGGCAACCGACATACGCATATCTGTTTCGCTCATCGAATGCAGACTGAACTATTTCGACGTTTCTTGCATGTTGTGAATGTGGATACTACCCACGGGACAAACAGGCACAAGTATGTCATTGTATATTTCCTCATACTTTCACAGTTGGTAGTTGTATCAGTTCCTAGTGACAGACGGTATGGGACACGGCGGACCCGTGGTGTACGGGTACGTTCGTAGTGAGAAGTATGCTTCACTGCGTAGACTTTCGAAATTTTCTGTGGAATGATGAGCGAGCCGATTGTGGTGAAAACATTTGTCATGGATAAGATGGCCGCGCAGATGAGGGCAACCCATGTAGTGTTCGGCTGCGACATCCTGCTGCGTTACTTTCATGTACGTGATGCCGTACGTAAGCATGTAAGTGGGCAAAATTTGTCCGTTTTATTTTCCACCGAATGGCTACGGCCGAAAATGAGGAAAAGTTGCACTGTTACACTGTCTACCGCAGGTTTAAACGTAATCTGTACGTCCTCGGCCGAACGGATAAGGAGTTTCTGAATTATTTGCTGTGTAAGTGGCTGTACATCAAGCCGAAGTGGGCCATCCACGCTCAAGGCGATGATGTCCACTTCGGCAATCGAGCAAAAAATAAGCTGGAGGACGCGAATAGATGGTTGAAGAAGAGAACGCACTCAAGAGACTTCTTAGCCGTCACCAATCAAAAAACATGGAACCACAGTCAGTGGCTGCTACGGGAGTATGAAATACAGACGACCAATGGGTGCGACCGTCGTTTCGTTGTGGAGATTGACTGGTACGTGAAGAACATTCTTCACGGAATGACGACGGTCGCAAGTCACCTTGTCCAAAAGCATCAGAAGGGACGGGCTCCACGACTCTTTTTCGGAACAGTGTCTGAGTGCCGGGCATGCACTTCTCTGGTGATAACTTTGAACATTGCAGTTTCAAGTGCAACAAGATGGCGGCGCTTTCATCGTCGATAGCGTACACGGCACACGTGAGCGCACTTTTTGCCGTACTGTGTGGCTTCCATGCATTCACATTCTGACGGTGTTTCGTAAGAATCTCTACCCCTACGGTAAGGTGTTTTGTAGTGTACATTTTCCTTTACAAAGGTGAGGTCCTCATTTGTGAGGGGTGGCTTGCAGAGTGCAATTTGCCATTTCGGCGGTTGGTAGGCCAGCAGCTTCGGCTGCTTGCCTTGGCCAAATTCAACTGCCACTATAAAGCGCTTAATCATGTACTCGAAAAACTGCATGAATGCAACAGCTGCACGGCGGTGGGTTGCTTGAACACCTTAATTGCTCTCGGCAGTAAGATAGTGGAGCGTGCTATTACTGGCCTAATCTTATACGACTTCCCGATGGGTTCAACTACAAGCGTTTTGCAATTGAGGTGGGAGAAAAAGCCCACAACAGGACTACCATGTGGACACTGCGGCAAACTGGTGTAGATGGACACTCCAAATGTATCGAAATGACAGACAAAAAAGAGTTTCCATTCCGTGGCAATCAGCTTTGACCTCAATCGTCTGGTAAGTGCATACTTTAAGTCCTTATGTTTGTCGGTTCCATCTAATTCAGCCGTTCCTCGCACTTCCCCAGTGATTATGGAGTGCAAGTCCAACACATCACCCACAACGAATGTTGACTTATACCGATCCGTTGACAGTGTGCAGCTTGCACACGGACTGAAGAAAGCGCAAATCAACAACACCTGCAACGACTATCCGGTTGATATAATTGCAGGAAGTAAGTCTCTTCATATATGCGTACACACATTTTTTGCAGATATCACTTGCGATGAACGATATGATGCTGAAGATTTCATGTGATACACGCTTTCAATCATCCGGGAGAACACCAATAACATATGAAAACCGAAGGATACATTCTGTGCTGGGAAAAAGTGGAGGTCGTATGTACATTTATCCACAATTATCAAATGCATAATTGAAGATTCTATGCTCGTGTTTCTGTCCCCAGTAACTTTACTCGTCCACCTATTTGTTTTATCATAGGGAACGGTTTGGCATAACTCGTAAGGTAGGACGAAATGACGAAGCAGTTATAGGTGTTGCATGTATTCAACTTAGTAGCTGCTCCGTTCAGTTCACTTAATCTATGATCAACGCCTAATTATGTAGTATGCGTTCACACTGGTAGCTGCTTCGTCCAGTTCACTTAAGCTACGATCAACCTTTAATTATGTAGTATGCGTTCACACAGGTAACTCACCCATCCAGTTAACTTAACCTGTGATCGAAGTTGATAGGCAGAACTCGGGATAATTCGGAATATACGTGTGTTTAGACCGCTGGACATAAGTTGTAATGATCTCCTTCAGTTCTGGTCAAAAATCAGATGACATACTGGCAGCCGTTAGTGGGGTCTGTAGCCGGCGAACGCACAGACCGACCGTCGTCAGAATCATAATCGTTCATGATACGAAGATAGAAGGGTTGTAGTCGAAGTGGTAGAAGTGGGAATCAATGTTTTCGTCGGATAAATAAGGAATATCAAATTTGGTCATTATCTTTCAGATAGATGAGCATTGACTCGCGTACACGTCACAAGCTGTATTCAAGAATAATCAACAAGCACTAAACAAAACAATACTGACCTTGTTACTGATAGAGTGGGACGTGTTATCCATGTTTACACTATACAACCCTTTTCCATTGGAACTACTACAAAGAAATCAAGCGGAACATATAATTCAGGTGAATAATTAACCAGCGACGGTGGCGGCATAGCTTTCATTAAAAATTAATGTCATATTTCGTGTACAATGCAATGTAAACGCAACGTGATCAAGGATTACAAATTCAATTATATCTAAAAAAAAACCACAGGGAATTGA
>LUCH01006284.1:16527-29810 GCA_013368495.1 Paragonimus heterotremus
AAAACTGGGCAACGTCATTTTTGAAGTCCAGGTCGGAACGGAATTCTGGCTGCACCATGTCAATCAGCTTCAGCTCACCCGTGTTACTGAACCCTCACAAGGCGAGAGAGCTGTTCTGTTGGAGATCTTGATTGAAACGTTTTGTCTTCCCCAGTCGCAGCCCGTAACAATCACTCCCAGCACGCAAAGTCCGCCACACGAACTGCTCCCTAGAAGATGGACCGACTGAGTACGACGGCCAATGACGCCTCTGCTAGTTAATCCCCGATTTCCGTCGTACGGTCGACATCCTGTGTCTTAGATTGAGCAGATGACGACAGCTGCCGACAGGTTAGCCAAAGCAAATTTGTTTCATCGTTCACTGCTGTAATATTCGTGATTCGGCCGTTATGTTTATTCGCATTCTACTGCTGGAATGTCGCAGTTGTTTGTATGCGTTCCACCTGAAAAATGTGCGGTTAACCAACTGAATCCGCGTCACCATGGAAAAAGCTAGTTTGCAGATATCACCGCCCTCTCTCTTTTGACCAATTTCATCAGTATAGTGTATGCACACTGATGTTGAGTGCTCCATTTCAGATACAAGGTCTTCGTTTAGTCCACTTTTCTGAACTTCGGATCAAGAGTTTCTCTTTCTGTTCTCTAGATATGAGGCAGTTAAAACTAACTATCAAACACTGACCCATTACTGTCGATATCGACCACAACAGAAAAGGTGATAATAATTTCGGAGTCGCCGATGAATACCATAATTACGATATGACAGGAAACCATGTTGGGACCACATCAACATTGCCCCACCGTTGTTGTGTGGGAGTTGTTACGGGTAAAACTGAATAGAAATTGTATCACTGCAACGTCAGGTAAAACCAGACATGGCTGGAGGAATGAGACGAAACAAGGGAAAGATGAAATTGAGCAAAGCAGCCCGACAAATTCCATCGACTGAAAATCGTTTTCATCACCATTACCCACTTCCGACCACACGTGTTAAGTAGTGCCAATGGGTAAGGGACGAAGAGAATAGAAATCGGGCGGTTGGTGGTGAGAACGAAGCAAGTCCTCCTCGTCAATTTACAAGTGCACATAAACTTACACAGCTAGATCATATTCAATGGAGACCAAGTAGTCTTGTGTTACACTGAAGTCTGTTGTTAACACCGCGACAAAGTGGCTTGGGTGGAATGTTGATTTTGTTAAGGTCCGTTGAGATCGCTGTGCCTTGTTTGATCAATGTTGAAAGGTAGCCCTATATTTCTTCATTTTTCTAAGAATAAACAGTACCAACCATTTTTATTCTTACACCAACTACTATAGCCGTTTCTTTTACTGTTATTCAGTCTGACCCCTGTACATTTCTAAATGTCAAAATAAGGCATTCTTCTTCCATATTCTTTCTTGAGTAGCTTATAATTCTTACCATTCCTCGATGCGTGAACAGTCACTCTGCTCCAACCCGACCAATTACCACTTGTTTGAGTAGCTCAATTCCGATTTATCGTCCCTCATTACTGAGCGGTGCCTAGTTGTCGGAGTTGTTGTACCGGCACATTCTTTGTTTAATTTGTGAGGATATATTCCACAGTCGAGGTATGATATTTATTTTCATGTACATTGATTCAATTGGTACCGTATCAAATCCAGTTTTCACAATCGTCTTCTCATTAACCGTTTCGAAGTTAGATTATCCTCTCTGCCGTCGGATATTGAGAAAGGCACTTTTGGATTAACGGATTACACGTGACTCGTTGTGAACCTCGAATCGTTAGCGAGCGATTCAATAGTGAACAGATGATGATCTGGCGCAGCTAAATAAGACCGCCTACCAATGGGTGGGCCACTACAGATGGGGTTCGTTCCCCGAGCTGGCGCCCTCACAACTCACAGAATCGGCAGCTGGAAACTGCGGGTGAGACAGCGGATAACTGGGCTTAGTGGCAAAAATGTTTTTGTTTGATCGAGTCATCCGCAAATTATATGATTTTAACTACGCGCGCGGTGAAAACCGTTGAAAGTTGCCTTGATTACGACAGCTCGCACCCACAGGTCAGCACGTATTGAAAATGGCAAGTAATTACTACTTTGATAGATCGGTTAAAATTTCTTATATAATTATCATTTCCGACACAGTTGCTTCCATATAATCTGCTCACATTTTGCCTACGTCCACGTCTGTTCAAAATATTTTCCCATATTACGAAATGTGGCGACCAAAACCGCTCGTCAAGCAGGATCGACTGGTGTCAAAGTCAATCGTTCTGGGTCTAAATTTTATATTGACTGACCTGAGGGCAAATGCTTCAGGCCTAGGACTAAAACAGGTCCTTCCAAGGACGCTGCCCGTAAGGGGGGTCAAGAGAACCTGGTGGTTCCCGCCAGAACTTCTCAAGCTAAAAACCATTCTATCTCACTAGAATATGTATTGTCGGATCTATTCGGTAGGGTATCTAAGCTGGAAACTGAGCCTGCCCAACTTGAAACAGGCCATGCTGTATTTGATTCTCCAAAAGAAGAACCTCGTCTCTCTATCTTATATCTTCAAAGTACCGAAAATTCCCAAGATGTATAATATAGAGGGCACAAGCATGTTTCTCAACAGTTGACGACAGAAACCACGAAATGGATGGGTTGCTCATGTAATGCCATCGTATTCAATGTGACAAATAAGCCTCACTTGGATGACATTAAAAGCTACTCTGCAGAATTGCTAATATAGACCCAACATCACATACCTGCTTCCGTCTTCCTAAGAAGACTCGAAAGATCTGATGCCCGCTCTCATTCAAATTCCAGAGAGAAACGATTGCAAGACAGTTCATCCAATGTCAGAACCCCATCAAGTCCAAAACCTCCATTAAACTGATAAGAATCATGCAGGACAGAACGCTACTTGAAACGAAATGTAAAAATCGCTCATTGTGCAGCATTGTCGTCTGTGGGTGTGTGTCCTAGGGTGCTTCAAACAAGATGCTATGGTTTCCAAGGATAGTGCATGGGGTCCAACTAATCGTCCATCTTTGTCTTCCTGTATCACACCTCAGATTACCAATGATCCTTCCGGAAACATCGACGACAAAACAGAGGACAACATGCTCGCTGACTTGACTAATCTGACGGCGGATCATGATAGTTCCAATAATCCGCCTAACCTAAGTGTGGCTCCTGTCGAGCAGTTAACTAACAATCAACAACATGTTAATAACTGTGTTCATGCTGAACCAAACATGACATCTTGATTTTAACCTGTTTACGCGGTAGCTGATTCAGGTACAGAGAGACCCCGTCCGTCTACCAGTGAAACACACGGCAACATTCCAGCTTTAAACACACCTCAGAGAAATCAACAACCCGCCACCAGTGGAACACCGATTTTAACAAACTCTCCTCAAGTCACTATCCTACGAGCCAATCGTGTTTACCTTCCGGGCGCCACAATGAAAAGAATAAACACGTAAACCAAAACCCGCACCAAGTGAAAAAATGATGTATTTATTAAGAACTCCTAATCCTAAGCCCCTACCTAAAAGTAGCAATCTCTTACGTGACATCTTTCAATGCAAGCCACAACCATGAACACCATTAATACGACCAGAGTCGCTTGCCCTACGCTCAACACCCCCCTTTAATACGGATAGCTTCCACACTATGAAAGCTCATCCAAATGTAATCTGTGATCGCTTTGCTGACAACTTGCATGTGGGTAAGACCAATTATTTTTAACCTTACCCTTCTTTGGCGGGTCATGTAACGTTCAAACCTCCCTTGCCTAGTCCATCTCCCATAGCCCTACTGCCTCGCCGCAACCTACTGACACTTTAACAGCACTTTTTGTCATGGACTCAGATGAAGGCGACACACCATCACTCAATCATACGCTCACCATAGCCGCATCAGACTAAGAAACTTCAAGAAAGTCTTTAAATCAAAAAGACCCTTCTGTTTTGAACATTATTAAAGGTCGAAAAATGATGCCGATTTAGAAAAACCGCACCAAGTTTACCGCTTTTGAATGAACACTCATTAGTCACTAAAGTACATATTTTTATATCTTCCATCTCATCATATAATTCTCACATTATTTGAGCCACTGAAGATTGGTGTACCCCTAAGAGTTCAAACACACAACTAAGGGTTGATGGTCACCATATGTTTCGTAAAAATCGCGGTGCAGGATGTGGCGGTGGCTGCTTAATTTACCCAAAAGAGTAATATTATGCAACCATACTTGATGGCCGTGTCTTGATATGACTGACGGTTCATTGTGGCTGCCACTGTCAACTGAATCCTGTGGCCTACTCATAGAATGTGTCTACAGATAATCTAACGCCACTCATGACAACATGACTAACCCAATTAATGGACTGAATTATGTAGCAACTTTGCCTTCGCAGTGAAAAGATAGCTGGTGGAGACTTCATTATGCCCAATGTCTCTTGGACCTCATTCCTAGCTCCTGCAAACCACGCAGTTTCTCGCATGTCCAAATAAATGGATGGCGCCGGCACGTTTTAGCACCTACCAGAGTAGACCCCACTTTAGATATCACTTTTACAGAAGGTATCTCCTCTGCTACAGTATCCGTCCTGAAACATTTTCCAGGAAGTGACCACAACGTGATCAACTTCCTGTTTGACCTAATAGCCGTAACGATGTCGTACAACATATGTTGTCACCAAATTGAATCCATCAACTGAAACATGCTCATCATTCTGTTGAGATCCTTGGAGTAGAACACATTCCTTCTGAACTCTGACCCCAGTAGTGCAACCAGAGTGTTCAATGAACATCTCAAGTTTTGCATGAACGTCTTTTCACCCACACAGATCAAAACGCATTGGTGTGTGCAGTGAAGGCAGGATTCTCACTCCAAAAGATCAAGGTGAGCTAGAAAGTCTCATATCACTGCTCCGGAAAACACTATTTCTTCCTTATTATGCCAATGCGTGAAACGTTTAACACTGTAGAATCTGGAACCAAAATGCTCCACCTAAATGAGAAGAAACGTGCGCTTGACAGCAATGAGAAGAGCTTTGAGTGGAAACGCGGGAGCTGTACAAGAGACCCTATTATTTCAGTTGTGATATCACAAAACAAAACAATCGCAGGTGAACCTGTTACAATCTGAGGCCGTTAATTTATATTTTGCTGCTCCTTTCAACGTTAAGGGAATTACATTGCCTCAACCTATCTCTGTGAGTAAAAATACGTTTCTAGGTCAAGTTCCTGTTGACGCAGTGAAAATGCTGCCTCAGTTAGCTACTATCGAACCTTCTTATCTTCATGGTCCTGATAGTAGTCACCCTGTTGCTCTCAAATACGAAGCGGATGACTTTCTTTAATTTTTATTAAATACCCATACACTTTAACTTTAGGCTGCTTCTCACCCCAATGGAAAATTTTTGTAATTATGCTCCGCTGTAAAGGCCGTTCGTGACAAGACCGGCAATTATCGTCCCATTACCCTTACTTCAATTCCTTCTAGAGTGTTGAAGAGGACAATAAAATGTCGCACAGTTGAAGTCTTATTATCGCAAAATCCCATAACACACTCCCAGCATAGGTTCCTCAGTAAACGTTCTTGCATGATGCGCCAGCAACGATTTTCGACCGTGTTACGAAATCCCCTGATTCGGGAGGTGAGATAACTATTGTAGGACATGCAAAAGGTTTTTGAACGCGTGCCTCATAAGCGTAATTTGATCAAAGTAGCACCTTTCGTTATACGTGATTCATAACTCAGCTGGTTTGCTTCATATCCTAATGGCCACACACAAACAATGGAAATAGGAGAAAACAACTCAACGTCCGGACCACTCACCAGTGGAGTGGTTCAAGGAAACGTCCTGAAACCAACACTATTTTTATGTTTATAAACGATATGTGTGAAGTTATCGAGCACGGTAAACTATCCCTATTTGTTGATGACATCAAACTTGTTTACATTTCCCCCCCTGGCTATCCCAGTTCTTGTTTAGAAAACAGACTATTGGTGGCAAACTTGGCCGACGAAGTTTGTAGCCCATGATACCACCATCGTTGCACACGGTTGTCATATCAAAGAACTGTGTAAGGCTGTATGACGTTGGTATTTCAACTTCCAACTTAGTCCACGACCTGGGTATACGTTACTCAAACTCATTCAATTTCGCAGAACCTATCCTTTTCCTGGCAAGTGAACCTAGACGAAGGATTGGGTACATTAAGCACCCATTCTCCCTTTCTGCAGCTCAAATTTACCTTTGCAAACTGTGCGTACGACCCCAACTTGGGTATCGTACTTTCGTATATAGTCACCTGCGAATGTTTAGTAGACTAGTTCTGGAGTGTCTCCGAAGTGTACACACGAAAGGTTTAGTGGGTTATCACTCTTCTCTGAACTACAGAGAACGCTGCTAGAAGATTTAACTTGATCCTCTTTGGCTATGACGACTCAAGCTGAAACCCGCATTCATATGTAATTTAGTTTTTGGCAATAAGTTCACTGTCAATTTCGTGATCCGCTCGCAACAAAGCTCAAGGTACAACCTCAAAAAAGAATTTATTTCGATGGCTGAAGAATCCCGGAAAAATTGTGTTCATGCTTATTCCTGGTTAAATCTTCCCACATTTGCAACAAAATCCCACAAGCAATTACAGCCAGTAAGAATATACATCAATTCAAACAGAGCTTAGAAACCTTCTTAACGTAAACGAACGTTATTTCATGTTTCAAATTCTCTGCCTACCTGAAGACGGTATATTTGAAACGGACCCAATAACATCAGAGGGAGAAACTTTAATGCCACGTACACTTCGAACTGATCAAAACAATCAACTTCGCTATTGGAGGTATTTGTCTAGATTTCGGTGCTTATTAATAACTGTAACAGGATAGATCTTGTGCATAGTTATGTTTAAATCTTGAAGCAGGACAACAAAACATGTCTATTTTCGGCAAACGGTGTCAGTATGCACACCCCAGTTAGTAACAGCCAAATCATCCTGGTATGCTCTTACTTCATACTTAATGATAACCAGATGTTTATAGTTGTTTATTACCTTACAAATACTGTGCGCGCTAAAACTGCTTAGGGGAACAACATTACCTAGCCTGTTCGCTTCATAAGATGACATACAAATCTCGCGTTATCATCCGTGCCTATTCGTATCCTAATAGACCACCTGGCAACCTTTAAGTTTTGCCAACCATTCTTTCCATTCTTTATATCGGCCGTGTATACCAAATCGACATCAGAATTCGGCTGTGGCCATATAATAGAAAAAGTTGTTAATCGGCCTCTTTTACCGTTGCACAATAACAACTGTTTGTTAGCGCTATATATTTTATTAACTAACACAAAATTATAAATTTCATGTACAAGTTTTGGCCACTTCTCCGCAAAAGTATAGACTTTCCTTCTTCCCCCTCATCTGGACAAAATTTAATGCGTATTTTTCCGGATCGAAATATACATCAACTAATGGCGGTATCCTTCGACTGTTCATTTGTTCCGTCCTAAACTAACCTATAACGTGTGGCCGAAACCGTCATGCCTACACGGGTTGAATTTGATTTGTGTAACAGGGCTTGCTGCTGTGTTGTCTATGCCGTTTCAGTTTTCCTTTGTGTAGGTCGTGTAAATGGCCTACTGGGCCTTTGGTCCGTATTTGGCTGTGTCGTTTCCTTTCACATAACCTATGTTGGAGCCCCTACTTCGAGAATACACTGTCCCCTGGTGTCCCTACGTCGCCCCAAATTTGGTCCTTAAGTGCAACAAGCATTCAGAGTAGAAACGACCTGCTTGTATGTTGCAAAAATATTTCTGGCATAACCTTGACAATTAGGTCAGTGTTTACCCTGTGAAGTGGAAACTGATGATCGGGAATTGGATATTTTTATAACTACCCTTTTAAAATCACATACTCCAAATACCCCTTCATAAACTGGAAATTCTCGCCTGTTATGGCTGTTTTGTTACTTTATTCAAATCACTGTTGTATTGCACAATTACTAATTAAATGTATGGTGTGCATTTATGTGTATCGAACTGCAATGTATACACCAATCACGTCACCTGAGCGTGTTTTTCACAGATTCATTTAAAAGTAGTCCATTATTATTATGACACTATTGATAACGAACGTTTCGGTTGCCTCAGCGATGGAGGAATTTTGCGAGAGACCGTTTGCACTTCTTCCATCGACTGAAAATTCGAAGTTGGCGAAAGACTCATGTTGGAACTGGAAGCAATACATAGGAGAGTCGGTAGGTCACTTTGCCAACGAACTGCGGGTGCTGAGTTCCAAGATATTTCCAGCGAACATCCTGCAAGAGAGAGATGTTCATCACACACCGACTCACTAGTGGAATCGGGACAATGAAAACCAGAGAAAACTTCATTCAGGAATAGCCAAGGTCAATGGAGGATGCTCTGAGCATTGCTGGAAATTAGATGATTGCTGTGAACGCGATAGACATTTTTTGGTGCAATGACTATCAGCGTGGCTGAATCGGAGCGGCCGTATGACTTTCCGGACAATCAGAGGCGTTGATCTAATTGCGTGTATCACCAACGCTCGGATCTTCTGTTCAGCGTTGCGGCCAATACTGCTTATGAGATGTTCCAGATCCCTCTAGACGAATTGACTGAGGATTCACCGCTCCGGTGGGTAGGTCGCATCGTATTGTTGTTCGGGTTGTGCCGTCTGTATTATGCCTGACTAACCATCCATTGTTATTTTGTCCGGTTGGTTTAAATGGGTACACTGACAACATTAGATGCTGGCGTGGCGCGCATTGTGGTCAGCTCTAACTTCTACCCAGAGATCACGCCGCACCAGTGAGAATTCCGCACCACAAACGGTGCGGTCCTCTAGGCTAGTGGATCATGAAGAAAAGACGTGGCAATAGAAACCAAAGAGTTTCCACACAGTGTGTGTCTTACTGCATTTCTTTGAGATGGCATAACTGGTTTTGATGAAGTCGTTGGAACAGGGCATACCATAGACTTGCAACGGCAGATGTAGCGAGTAGGTGAAGAGTGCTTCAATCTACTTTCTGGTAACTCTCTTACAAAGGAGACGAACCCCGAGTCGTGGTCATTAGAAGTAGCACCCATCAACCTTCAAGCGCAAGTTGATTCACTTCTATCATTTTGTAGTCGGAAAGTTTCAGGGGAGGCAGCTAGATAACTGACAACCGTAATGTTTTTTTAGTGAATCCGCGTTTGGATGGGAGGGAGTAATGCCTGGTAGATCGAGTCGTTTGCAACATCGCATTGACACCGGGGACTCAATTCCGTTGCGTGAACCGCCCTGGCGCCTACCCGCGTTTTATCGT
Source organism: Paragonimus heterotremus (assembly GCA_013368495.1). Taxonomy (NCBI): domain Eukaryota; kingdom Metazoa; phylum Platyhelminthes; class Trematoda; order Plagiorchiida; family Troglotrematidae; genus Paragonimus; species Paragonimus heterotremus. Next base: position 25,847 of record LUCH01006284.1, read on the forward strand.
GGTCAGGTATTCTAAATGACTGATGATATGTTGGCGCGGTACGTAGTTCAGCAGTCAACGTCCCCGTGGGCCTGCCCGGTCGTGCCACTAAAAATGCCTACTTCAACTATATGTGGATTATCATCGTTTAATCAGTGTCACCCGGTAAGACTCTTTTCCAACACTCAGAACCGACAATACGTTGAAAGGCTGCAGGTGGTTTTCAACATTGGACCTGACCCCGGGACACTGGGAGGTAGAGGTTCACCCCAGTGACCGCCAGAAAGTCGCCTTCGCCGTCTCAAGGGGTTTGTACGAGTTCCAAACTATGTGATTTGAGAGAGCGAACCGGCGCGCGACCTCTCAGCGATTAATGTTTTCCGTATTACATGACGTGGCCCCGGCACAATGTTTAGTAAGCCTGGATGATATTATTCACAGTGCACGTTAAAAGACCGAGTAGTGAATTTGGCCATGGCACTCGGAAGGTTGTCGGCAGCTGGGCCCAAACTAAACTCCAAGTGCCAGCTAACACAGAGTAGTGTGAACTACCACGGACAATACAGTGCTCAAAACGAGGCCAACAGTTATCCTGCGGAAGTTCTCGAAGTTCAAGAATGGCCAACCTCAAGTGTGCCCGAGGAGGTCCGCAAGTTCTCGGGCTCGTCGAATAGTATCAGCGATTTGTACACAACTTCACCGAGGTGGCTACCCCGTTAAATCGGTTAACAGATAAAGGGAGGAGGTTTGCACGGTGGGATGATTACCAGGATGCGGTTGATACTTTATGCAAGGCTCACACAACAGCACCAATTTTGGCACATGTGGATATCTCGAAGGATGCAGGAGTGTTTATCCTGGATAGGAATAACATCAATTGGGTTATAGAAGCGGTGTCACCCAATCAAGACCCAACAGGATCAGAACACGTCATACCTTATGGGAACAGATCTCTTAATATGCGTGAGCGCAAAAAAATTGTACAACGAGGAAGAAAATGTCTTCACAAGTGTATTCTACGAAACGCTTCCGCCGGTGTTTGGTAGGAAGACAATTTGTCGTATGAACCATTCTACCCAGTTGCCGCGAAATTTTGAAAATTCCGAAAGACAGGCTGCACGCCGGCAGAAACAGCTCCAGTAATACGATTTCTAGTGAATCCATCGCCTAGAGAAACAGCATGGAAGAGTTGATGCTTTTGATCCGCGACCGCCGCACTGCTTTCGTGATTTGTTGTTCTTATTGTTCCGGTGTTCTGTTGAGTGACTAGCTGCTGTGTATTGCAGCTACCGCGTGTATTCTAGATTGAGTTCAAGTGATCGTTTCCATTCTAGCGCGTCCGTGCGCGTCGAGCGCTATGCTGATCGCCAGCACATCACAAATGTCTGTTAAGTCAGCGTGTGCGAAGACCGTGAGTCGACGGACAACCGGACGAGCAGATAGGACAGTTGTACTCAGTCTACCGTTACGTGATGAGTAGTATATCATCTGACACAATATCTGTCTATTATTTTGGTTGCACGTTGCAACTGTATTATACAACCCGGGTGTTTCTATTCTTATTGCCCTTCATATTTACAGACCAAATTTAGGGCGATGTGACGACACCAAGGGACAAGTTTTTTCTGAAGTTGGGGCTCCAAAAACAGTTCTATTAAAGGAAACAGCACAGATAAACATCAGTTAGTGACTCAGTGAACCATACGCACAATTTACATAAAACAAAACTAAAACTGCGCTGACAACGCAGAAGCACGCTCTGTTACACGATTCAAACTCAATCTATGCATGCCTGCTGGTTTCGACTGTATGTTACACAGGAAACCGTACTGCTGGTGACTTTGGAGATGAGAGTTTTGTACTGTTGATTTGTTCAATTCATTCGGTTTGAGCACCAAGTGTACGTGTGAACTTGAGGAGAGCAAAAATTGTGAAGATCAACGAAAAGCGTGAAGTACAAAGCGCTGCACAAAACCCCTCAACGGTTTGTGGGGGCCGATCGTCCGCCTCCAGTCGGCATGAACCTATCGATTGACCAAAAGTATCGATGGAATCACCGTGATAATTTTACCCTTTGAATCACCGAAATTATTAAAATGTTGTGGCGTGTTTCAATTCTGAAGATCGTTGAACTCTGTTGCGGGGAGTGTTTTGTTTTACTATTCCAAATATGTATGCAAAAAGTGTGCGCAGGTCAAACAACATAGCTGTAGTGGCATGTAGTGTGCCGCCATTTATGTCACTCATAATCTTCCCCACACCCTTTCAGGTCCTTGAACACGTTGGTTAGCCGCGTCAGTGCAGCGGCCCAAGGTCGGCGATCAGTGAGGAAAAGGCTACTTCCGACTGGTGAACTATTCCCGGATCATGGGACTACGTATATATGGACAGGAGCGTGTTGTGAATTGAACCTATCGGGAGCTGTGTTATTGTCCATACACGTTTCCTATTGATTCGTGGCTTCTTTTTCCTGTGAGACAGTACTTGTGTGTTCCGATTTGCAAACGTTGGCGTTGTGTGTGCTAATTCTGATTGACTTTCTGGAATATCACATAACAGTTGATGAAAAATTTAACGGGATTGCGACGTTACGTTTAATTGCCAGATTGGTACTTCTATATGACGGAGTTCAACCTCATAGAAGTAAACTACTATCATTTTCTTGAAATTTGATTCTAATTGTACAAGAGAACTTTCTTTTCCTTCCGACGAATAAGCCGTTGTCTGAACGTGAGGACCATGCTTTTAAAAAGCTGCAGGCGTGAGATATTAAGGTAATTCTTTCCAGTGTAGTATGTGTCAAAACTAAGCGGTTCAGCAGTACTTTTTCAGTCACATTTGAGTTGAATGTTCATTTATTCTTACCGATAGTGCAAACTGTTGAGAGCAGAGTCAACCTGGAAGGCACCTAATCGAACATTTCCTGATGGAACCACTTCAGTTTGACGTACGACTGAATTCTGGCGAAAAGACCAACGAAGCGAACGACATACAGGAACACTTTCTGCTTAAAAACTAATAAATGCTCTGGCCATTTGTCTTAACTTACGAATGAAGCTAAACAGTAACCTTTGTTTGAATACTCAAAACTGCTCCACCCACTTGTTCTACCTCACAAGTGAGGCAAATGTTACCCCAATGCTGGAGCGCATATCTTGGCCAATAAAGACATTGAGAACGATCACGTAAAAACTTCGATACGAATCAAATACTTGAAGCCTGTTCACAAAGGAGCAACTACTTCCTCTGGATTTCTTCAGCGCAGAACATAGCTGTTGATGTCCATGAGTTTCTCCGATGACTGGAGCAACTTAACACAGAGCCTAAGCCATCTTGTTCATGAAATTTGATATCTTCACAATAACGAGGTGTATATCTCTGAGGAAATTAACCTTCCCAAATGAAATGAAAAGATGGACCGTTCCAACTTAACGTGATTCCCTTTTTCTTAGGCTTGTATGCGGAAGCCGCAGTGTCCACGGACCGATGGGAAACAGTCCAACTTATATGAATGTACCTGACAATAGCTTTCGGAAATTATGGTTTTCGTGGAAACCAGCTTGAAGGTCGTTCCAGAGGGAAGACGGCTATTTTAGCGCGAATCCTTGTTTTTTCAAATGTTTTTGGAAATGTTAAAATTTAAATTTCACACAAAGTATCGACAATTCGGCAATTGCAGATAGGTATTGGTGATGAAAAAGTTAAACCACATCGGATAAGTGCCAACGGTTCTAGTTTGGTGATGAAGAATTTCACACCGTTCTCAAGAAAACAACCCATTATTGGCGTTAGTCCACTTCTCCAAGTCTTGTAGATGCGCCCATTGCAATTTTCAAGATGAAATACGCCAAATTTTAACCTGAGAATGCCTTGCTTTGTGGTGTTTTGAATATATCGTCGAAATGAAGGTATACGACTGTACAATGTTTGTACTGCATTTCAACAAGGATACTAACGTATTCGAGGATGTATGACAACATGTATG
>LUCH01006286.1:2740-20217 GCA_013368495.1 Paragonimus heterotremus
GCAAACTGACAAGTACAATATAACGGTGTCCACCCACATACCTGATTTTGCCTTCCACGGTACGATACCTTACCAGACATACACTAAACAATACTATATGTATAATCTATGTGGCAAGGATGTGCACTACTGACGAGCTCTATTCAGAACGAAACTCCAGTCTAGTGCTTCAGTTGTTCGAAACGGGCCGACTGGAAAGTCTATGAGAATGCCACAGCTGTGCTCAGTTGCTCATTTTGAAATTAACCAAAGCCCCGTCTACTCATCAGTAGTGTACTAATTGTTGTAATGACGTATTTACTACGACTCAATCAGGTCAACGCTCAGAATTGATGCGCCAGTCGTGGAAACCATCGTATTACCTGGAATTCAATCGAACTCTAACTGATGTTGGTGTATCACGGTTGCTGTTCCACGGAATTACGTAATCTTACTTCACCATTACTATTAGTAAGATGTGTTGAGATTTGAAACTTTGCATTTGTCCGTGTTAAGCCAATATATTGGTCACTCAGTGAAACATACATTAACATGCACATTCGATCAAACCGCGCTTAAGAGGGCTAAATGAACCATCAGCATCATCATCTAGATAAATTACTAACCGTAGTAAACTCCACAGATCACGCAGGAAAGTATATTGTAAATGGCCATTGGTTAAAAACGTGATTACCCCACATGGTGAATCACTCAACCGTAAGTATTAGAAGTAAAATCCACAATAGTGGGCATTCAGAGAGGAATGAGAGGCAGTTGAACATGTTTTGAAATAACATTATGAGCCTTGTTCTGTGTTTTGCTGAAATTACAACGCAATATTTCCACGTGGTGGCGAGAAAATAGAACTACTGGTAGTGTATTCTCTGTGGAGTTGATCTGAAACACGTATTGACTTCATAGCATAGCACTCACATTGCGTGGAATTCCACGTGAACTCACTCCTGCTCAACAACAATGAGTTTACAGCCCATGTTAGTTTACACACTACACCTTCAAATTGTTTCATTTTGGGAAAGTTTTGATGAAGGTGGGTAAACAGTTACTTTAATCAGGTAATAACAACCAACAAACGGACATAGAAGTGAAATTGACGAAACTACACAACTAAGATCGGCATATTTGCAGGCGAGGAACTTTTGTGCTTTTGTCCGCAACTCACATACGTGTAGCGTTTTCTGGACAGTAGTCCATGACTGTGTACAGTGTGCATTTCAATGATTGCTTCAATGGAATGTTTGTTTGAATTCGGCTGAGTTCAACCTAAAGAGCCTGAACAACTCACGAAATAAGCGTCGGTATTTTGCGTGTTGGTTCTAATGTTCACTTTGGAATTCGGGGTTAAATTCGGCTCATTATTATCTCTCTTAAAATTCAGCAACAATATTGGTGTGTTGTTGCTCTTATCTGAAACTGTTTGGTGAACTCCAAATGGAAAGTAGCTGATTGGTATGCACTAAAATTGGTTGACGGTAGATACAAGATTACCGTTTGATTGTGCATATTTCTGCGATCTATCATATGTGAGTGTACTTTCAAAGGAAACTTTCCAACTATTGAACACCCGATATATTAGTTATCATGTATCCTGTATCCATTCGGGATAACCAATGACAAGTTGAATCAGTGAGTCAATTAGGCTCAAAATTTTCGGTCCAAGGTTTTCGCTTCAAGTGTACATGTTTCATAAGAACAAAGTACACTGAAGGAGGAAATTCAAGATAGCCAACTACTCTCATCACCTGAAACAAAACGGTACGAGTGGATCATTTATCCACATGTAACAGTGCAAATCGAACTAGCTTTAAGGGCGAGTTATTAAATAGAACGTAATCTTCTGATTAACTTCCTATTCACTTCGGCTTCAGCATACCTGCATGAACTAAGAAATAATCAGATCCCCAATGTCGTTTAGGTTAATCTATTTATACAGTTCCGGACTGAGTGTTCAGACTAGAAGGATACCGAATAAAGGAGAACGATTGGTGTGTGCTGAAATGCATGTATACACCTTGAAAATCGAATCCGTCTCTTAGATAGTTTGTTGTTAAAAACAAGCTTGTCTTTTGTAACAATGAATTATCTATACGTCCTCGTTTGAGCCACATTTGTAATCTACCATCTGAAAACAGGACTAACATGTTTTTCAAAGAGTTGCGCTTTGAACATCAATTATTCTGTGCGCAAAACTGACGTAGCTGAGTTTTGCTTGAGTAGAAATAGTTTACTTTAGATCAGCGAAAACAATCAACTAGTGTGTGGGACTTTTTGTCGTGTGGTTTGATAATGCTCAGTGCAGTCCAGTATTGTGTGCAAAAGCAGGGACAAGTGCAAAATCAACTGGTAGATAGTAATAACTGTTTCTAGATGAGTATGTGCATAGTAACGAGTAATGTTAATGAGCCAATCACTTTTGGGAACACAAAGTTGCCAGATAGTACAATTTCATGCACTTTCATCAGTCACAAACATGTAATGATCTTGATCAATCACATTAATAAAGAAAACAAGAAAACTCAAACTGTGCACCAGGCATTTAAAATCATGTCAACTGTAACGTTATCCCAACTTCGTTCTGAGTACACATGGCGGGTTTCAAATGTGTGTTTAGTGAATCATTTGTTGGCTTATTCATACACACATTTGTTGATTTACATTATAGAACTGTGAATCGGTTAACCCAAACGTTACTGCTTCTGCCTGCAATTAAATTAGCTGCAATCTTTTAACTGGGTAGTCAGACGTATCGTAGGATTCACGATATTTCAACGTATAAGTCTTTGACCGATCTACTGTTGTTCATATCTGGTTTCTGTCCAGGACTGCTCGAAAGACCGCCTCATCATTTCTATACACTAGTATTCACATTGTGTGTCCGCAAACAACCACTATAAACGAGTTCTGGTTCGAACGATCCATTGGTTATTACAATACAGTGTTACGTCCCATTAATATTCCAATCGTACATTCATTTTAGGCTAACCTTACGATAGGCACGTTACAATGAATGTTTGTAGATAAAATTAACAAATACAATACGAACTGGAGGTAAAATCATCATTCGTTAATTTACTGCAATTGAAAGTGGCCGACAAATGTGTCGTTGTGATGAAAACGAATTACAAGTATGGCGATTTTTGATGCAATTCGGCGTTATTGTATGACTTATAAGAAGGTACTTTGAAGTATGTCTAATTTGGGAACTATACACAACTGTGTAATATGATAATGATGTGTAATTAGTTGCTTAAAGATTTAGCTTGACTAATTCCTTCCACCTATCCATGTACGCTCAAACTCATAACATGTTGTACTCCTAGAACAAACAAAAAATGCTACATTTGCGGATATGCTATATTCAATAGTAAATATTGTTAGAACCATTCGGAAGTAATATGTATTCTATGAAAGCTTTGTAAGAACCAAATGTCTTACAATTTTAATAACGCATCATTGCAGCACTAGGATTTTATTTTGAAACATTAGAACGGCTTGAGAAGTTGTACCCCCAGAATGGTGAGGCACATTGTGCTCAAAATTTTATTCTGATGGCTTCAATTTTGATGGTAACGAAATAACCGACCGCCGGTCATGTGGTTTTGGTGCACAATGTTAGCTCGAAGTACAATTGGCCATTATTTGTAAGCCATGATTTTGTCAAAATTCCAACTTGCATTTGACAAATACACACAAGAATAGGCGAATAACACTATTACTGAATTTCTTCTTGACCAGTTGATTTCATTTACATGCATACATGTTTGTCTTCGTATCATGATCTGAATAACGTGGACTACTTAGACTGTTCATACACCTGTAGTAGGCGGTACTAGCTCCAGTACATCGGCAATGAACCATGCATACTTTTGCGTATTCAGTGTCGCCTTTGCGCACACGATAACTGGTTTGACCAACTTCATGTTATACACATATATGTTGTCAGTAAATTGTATCTGCGAGTTGGATACCTCAATTTTTGAGACTGATCTATGGTCATTTGTGTAGGTATTGGGATGTTCGCCGAGTTTGCCATTTAGGTTGCCTACATATCAACACCAAACTAAGTGACATCATCAATGTGTAAGTGTTATAGCATGGGGTTTGGTGAGTGCGATGGATGCCTGCATTTACGTATCTGTGTCAGCTGACCTTCGGACCCGAGTTCTGATTGGTCACTTTCTGTTATTTTGACTTGATCCACCATCGGCTGTTTTTTACTGCATTCGAACACTGACCTGAGACTCGACTGGTTATTTCCTACAACTCTTGAATCTGATTGCGTAATTTCTGTTCTTGTTGAACTTCGACCCCGGGTCTGATTTGTTAGTCCTTGTCATTTGCCGAAGTGGGTCACTTTTTCGATTTTGGCATTCGATCCGACTGATTACTTATTGTTCCGTTTCGACCAACGGTCCGATGCCTTCAAGTCGCGCAGTTCGAGTCTGTTGGCATTTGAGCTTGATGACGGCTACATCTCCTCAAGTCTTTTATTTGCACTGGTACGTAGATATGATCCAGCTCGATGTGTTTGTTCATTAACCCGGTTGATGAATACCAAGCCTCGAGAACTTCAGCTGGTGTTTGCGTTAGCAAGTAATTCTGTTATGTTCAAGTTGAAGATATATCCAGATTGTTCTTCGTGGACAAGGATCAAAGCATATTGGTCATGCCTCTTGATGACCAACTGATGTTTGTGAATTCATATTGATAGCTTCCGTCCGTTTTCGCCGACCTGATGCTTACTGCATTTATCGTGGGTTCATGTTATCAACAGGTTTGAGTCGTTCTTTTGGTTTTGGTAATACTCTTCATAATGTTGCTGTTGATTTGTTCGCTAGTATGGTTTTCTGTGATCTCAGAAGTCTTGCAATCATTCCTGACATGGTTCTGATATGTGACAGTACAATTCGTTTCCCTAATGGTTCCTTGGGGTTTGAATCTATTTCTTTCTGCACCAAATTTCGCTTGACGTAATATCGTTGTGAAAAACTACTCTTTACATTTGCTTTCCTTCGTTTATACGGAGCTCAGTTCTTTTAAAGAGTTCGAATGCAACTTATTTTATGACATACTGGGTGGTTGCTGTGAAATCTGAGAAGCTATTGAGTATGCGTTTGTTTCGGTAATCTAAGTCCCCCAGTATTCTACCAGGTTTGCGTCTGATTAGTACATCCGAAGTTGGCAGCTGGCTGTTGGTTTCAATCTCCATGGTAAATATAACGTCGTTAAAATCGTCGTCGAACAGTCTGTGAGTGTTTTCTATCGTTGACCGTTTATGGATTACGATTGTGTCATCAACATATCTTTTGCACAATTTCAGCTTGATCATTGGTAGCGAAAGATCCTGTAACCTCTGCATGACCGCCTCGTCGATGAACCCGGATATTGGCGAGTCCATTGGAATCCCTTGAAGCTGTTCATGGACTTAGCCATTGAACTTGAATTACGTTGACAAACATGAGATTGTGTATGCTTTCCAGTTTCATGTAGTCATTTGATCGAGTTTTTTCTCCAACTATCTTTGCAGTGTTTCTTTGGTTAGGGTGAGGTCGATGGAGGCAAGCAACTGTGGAAGTAATTGCAATCGGAAATGTGCTTGACTTGAACCAGGAGTTAGTTTCCACACAGTATTGATGACGCATCTGTCCCGCTCGGCATAAGTCACCTAGGCCACAAATAGCATAGCTTTAGCCAAAGCGTCAGGTAACGTGCAAGGTTCTAGGCGTTTTGCATTAATGCTCGAGTTTATGTACACCAATCTGGCGGGTTCTATCGTGCTGGGCTTATGTGCGACAAACTGTGAGAATCCTTGCGCTCGTCACACAATGATGCTTTCCATATTTTGCCAAGTTCGGACATTAGAGCATTACGCAACAATGTATCGAATATTCCTCTGGTTTCAGCACGACTACACGGATGATCGACAATAAGAAACACAATTAGGAACAGTTCACAGGATTTCGGACGACGAATTTCACCAAGAACAAATCGGGTTGACACACAAAGTCTGCATAACAAACTTTGTCGTGGTTTTCCTGGGCTACCTCGAAAATTCTCTGTTTTGTTGGGTGTTTCATAATGTTGTGACCTAGTTACCGAGCCGTATCGTTTTATCTTAAGGACATGATACTAGGTTCAGGTCACTTTCATATTAGCCTTCGCGGGCTGGTATGATGGACTGCATAGACCATGTCAATGTTTGTCTTTGGTCCACCCAACACTGAACGTACGTCGTGGATCACCCCGTCCAGTGAGCAAACTGTTGACCTGTTCTACGACCGATTTGAGCCTGTCAGTTAAGTACACAAAGCCAATTAAGTTCCAGACACAGCGGAGGAAGCACAATCCGGTGGCAGATCCACGCTCGGTTGGACGATTCTTAAAAGCCTATCACGTGCGGGATGGAGGGAATCGAATGACTTAGATTTGTGACGTGGTCAGTCAATCTACCATCAGAACGGAAAGAGGTCATGCACCTTGAATGTTGTGGTCAGCATACGATTGAAACCGGAGTGTCCTCACAAGTAGCAGAACAATGGAACTGACGCTCATTGACACCAGTACCGTGTTGGTCGAAAGTGCCCATGATAGAAACTGTCTGGTCAAGTACCATAAACGATATCAACGGAAAATCCAGCAAAAATAAAAACGGCTTGACAAATGAGACAGTTCACCACGAGGAGAATAGTTCCATCATTTCCGATATTGGCGAATTCAGTGAACTAGATGGCGAGCAGAATAAACTGCATGTGGTCATCTACCCTGTTAGTGAACATTGTTTGTCAGCAGCCATTATCCGTTTGAGTCCCATCGAAGTTAACCACGGAAAATATCACATAATTGTGTTGTATACATGATGCAGCCGCATTCACCTCATGAAGGCAGAACAAGTTGCAATCTGGAATGGTAGTTATCACAACTTTCATCGACTTCGATCAATCCAAATAATGAACTGAGTAAATGAATGAATAACCGATTTCCTCGTTTATTCATCGAGGTATTTTTTATGTCTGAGGTTAAACGCAGTTAGTTAGACAGCTTATTTCAGATCAGTGAAAATTTGCGGGCGTTTTGCTGTCAACTAACACGTGCCGTAGTATAAGTATGCAGGCGTACGACATTTTGAGACAATACGAATTGGACGCCACTGTTTCATTTGATTGCAGTTTTTGCATTTAGGTAGACTTCTCAGTCAGACCCTTGAGAAAAGAAGTATTACACTTGCGTTTCATTCTTGTTGAAAATCATCCCGTTAAGAGACATTATTATTGTCCATTAACTTCGATTGATGAACATCTATCCAGCAAGAAGAAAAAACGAAGCTCGACAGTAAGGTTGATAACCTTGATGTGTAACTGGCGTAGCTCTGAGTTAAACTGTCACATACGTTCTGTGGATGTCACTGTTTGAACCCCAAACATGTTTATAATAGGCTGATAATTCTGATAAACGAGTTCAGTCTTATTCATTGATGACTAATCAGTGCAATCAACTTGTTTTACTGGTTGCCAGCGATAGTGTTTGCCAACGGTGTGAGAAATGCTGTGAGATAAAATATCGACACGCTTACATATTGAAAAAAATTAATTAGGCTGGTGATACAGCATGTTTTCTGTGAGACTAATACTGTGCAGGGAGTAAGCATTGATTGGTGTAATGCTGGCTGAGATTGTGTATTTCATTTCGGTGCGAGAAATTGAGAATATGTAGGCCCCAGTTTAAACAAATCATTCCGTGTGTAGTTGTGGTTCTCGATTGCACTAGTACACACAATATGAGTGTTATCATGCCAAAATTCATTGCTCCAATTTAGAGAAAAATCTGATCAAATTATGCCATTTATTGTAAAGCAAAATAACAATCAGTCATTGTGCGCCGATCGATGCCAACATCAGGCCAATTGACTGTATGTGGTAAGTTCATACATGCTTGAGGGCTATCTCACCAGAGTGAGTACATATGAGTCTGATATATGCATATGTCAATGGTACAGATTATTATAAGTTTAACCCTATCAACAATTATTAATGACTGCGTCTGGGTGAAAGACTCAGTCAGCATTGTTTGACAGATAGCTCTATCAACTCAAGTCTCGGCCTCATTTGGATTCAACAGTTTTGTGCATGTGCGTCCCTGATGAGATTTACTCTCTGACTGTCATGCCTGTGAGGTCGGGTTGTTGGCCGCTAGTCCATTGGCATCGCAATAAACGAGACTAATTAATCACACTTAGCTATTCATCTGCAATCGTATGTGAGTTGCACCCAAGTTACTCATTAATTCACGTGGGTGATACGTTCAACTGAAGTGTAAAGTGCTGACCAGCACCGGATTGTCGGCTATGGTTAACTTTGCTGACCCCTCTCGTTCGATCACATATCATGGATATTCTTTCCAAAGTGTGCACTCATCTAAAGTTCAACCCACCTGCTACAACATTGCGATTCCTTGTTTTTCATCCATAAAACTTCAACAGTCCGCCTGTCTATCTGTTCATACACGGAAATGAAGCTTAATTGTGAGCGTGAGCTCTAGCTATTGTGATCCCAACACATTCACCAAAATATCCGTATGACGTGATGACGTGAACTTGGCAACAGTACTGTCTCATTCAAATGTTTAGTTGTTGCGATGAATCGGCCGTGACCTAAAAACTGAATAATTTGTGTCCTACCCGTGATAACGATGTCACTTGGTAGACTGACTGACAAAAGCTAGTTGATGATGAATTGTAACCTAAGGTTGGTGTATAACTGGACATTTCCTGAACAGCGGATATGAGACGCGCAAGCAAGCGACCTCCCAACAGATAGAACCGTATATCGACCTGGGAAAATCGACTTTGCTGGATCAAAATACGGAAAACTGGACTTTGTATACAAAAACAAGTGTTCGACCTATGTTTGGAAGAGCTTACGGACAAGGGCTAAACGTGCCGTGAAACACCTGGACCACGAGGAGTAAAATAATTTTGGGTGACACCCGGGCTTCCGTGGTAAAGTGAAATTATCAACAACCAAATCTCTCTTGACCTATTAAGTTAGACTATAAGAAGCAACAATGGGCTGTTCCAAAACAGTTCGTGAACTGTTGTAGCATGAGAATTGTGTGTGCTATTATTGTATTGCACAGTTTGCATCTCATTGGCCTTTACGAGGGTCAACGACAAACGGAAAATGGCGTAATAAATCGGAACGGATTTGATAAAAGGATGTTGAAGATACACAATTATTTCAGGCGAGCGGTTACCAAGGGTGTGGTCAGACCATGTGCAGAACCGATGCCAGATTTGGTAAGTTGTGTCCATAGAGATCGATTACTTCGAACAGCAAAAGACCAAAACTTTATTGTATGACGATTACATTGTTGAAGAGACAGTTCTTCACTGTGTTGTATTGCGGAACTCTCGATGCAGTTAGCAAATGTTTACGAAACAGAATTGATGATTTTCCACTTTCTTATAACAATTGAAGAAAACAGTCGTTTTCTTTCTGTTGCTTTTCAGACCTGGGATTCGGCGCTTGCTTCCGCCTCACAAAGATGGGCGGAAGGTTGCGTGTTTGAACATGATGAAAAAAGAGGTTCTGTTGGTGAAAATCTGTATTTCACGGGTAGTAGAAAAACAAAGTGAGTTGTATGCCAATTTGAGGTAACTCACATGTTTTCGTTTTATGCTAGTCATACATTAAATTTTACGTAGTTTGAAACCCACTTAGGTTTACTCGGTCTGTTATGAGTCAATCATTTTCAAGTTATGAATAAACTGAATGTGAGCCCGACTTTATATGAGTCAAGAATGGCTCTCAGACGTGTCAAACAGGTCAGTGCCGCTTTGATTTGGCTTTGATTTCGGACGCTGACTATCGCCGTCAGTGTTACTGTAATCGCTGAATAATTTGCAGACTTGGTCATGCATTAGGCGAGCTATTACATTTATAACATGTTTATTTTGTGGGGGAGGGCGATTTCAATAGTTAATATGAAACGCTTTTTTCTATTTTCCAGGTTAGTTCGAGGTTGGTTCAACGAACATTCGAACTATTCGTTTACACCGATAGCTAAACATACTCTGCATAAATATGGACATTACACACAAGTAAGAAGTACTTTTGCAAGAGAACATTTTTATTTGCTGTTTGAAATTTTGATAAACTCGTTTGTGGTGTTTGTCTGTTTTACTCAATCAGGTTTGGTTTTGAACAGCTCTATTACAATCCTCTGATATATCCCTAAAATATTCTGAAAGCACTGAACACGAACACATGATTCGACATCAAGTCAATCAAACGTGATGTCTGTTTTTGCAGATTGTTTGGGCCAATACAACGAAACTCGGATGCTACATGCAGTTCTGTAAACGTCTCACCAGCGATACTGAAACGCATAACAACGTGTTCTACCTTGTGTGCCGCTATTCACCGCCGTAAGCTGATCAATATTTCAGTTTATTTTAGACAAGTTCGATCCTAAATTCTGTTCGCATTTATTGAACCATTAACTGAGAGAAACAACACGATATTTTGAACAATCTTCATTAGTTCGGCTGCTAACCACCTTAGGTGATTTTAGTCTGTGTTAAATTCGTCTTGTGTGATGCTGGTAACACTTTTTACTCTTTCCTTCCAGCGGCAACTATTTGGGCCAGCTTCCGTATACTTCTACAAAATGCTGAAGGACTACATGATTTCGATATGCTGAATGGATTTTAATTGTACTTTGTATCAGGTTCAACAAAATAAATGAGCAGTATTCAAACAATATGAAAAGCTTCCACTTACGAATCACGCTTGGCTTCAAAATTAGTCAGTTCCTGTTCATGGGCACAAACAGAAAATACTCCCATTTTGTGTTGCTTCTTAGTGTACTCCAGTTAGCGTGTTATAACGCAATGAACATAAATCCGAAATTTTTGAATCACTTCGTATTATATTTGATGTTGATAGTTTGCACACCAAAAGCATATTTGAATACAATTACGTGAAGATTATTTAGGCGAATTCAAATTTACGTGGGAATTTATGAACTGCTTGCAGAAGAGTTAACTATTTGAGGGTTGTATATCCTGTGAAATAGTTTTGAGGTATACCTCTCTTGTAGTAATACACTTTTCGTTATCAAGATAACATTAAATCACATTTTGGTTGGACGTTCCATCTGATCCACTTCCAAGTGACACGTTGGTCTAGAGATTTGTTCACAATAGAGTTCGTCAGTAGTTTGTATCCATACCATTACGAGGATTTGAACATGGTTGATATTTAAGTGATGTTAGTCAAATTCTCGATCACTTGTTAGCAATCAAACATATGACTGACGAGATTTGAAGCTGGCTGAAAACTTATGTTATTAGGACGTTCCACGGGAGTTAACGAGGGACCTACTGCAACTTTTCCTGCGAAGGTTAGGCAACCGGAGAAATCCTTTAAGTTGGAAGTGGTTGTACACTCAAATGTGACTGTACTTGACAAACATGGGTGACACCCACTCTCAGTCAACCTCGCGCCCACCTGACCATCCGTAATCCAGAATATTACCTGACAGACTTAGTGAAATAGGAATTTTCGACCTGATTGGGAAGACACAGTGATGTGGTTATCAATCGAAATTCAAGGGACGTGTTCTCCTCTAAATCAGGTGGCGTGATTGCTTTATTCGGTAATGGTTTATTCCGGCTCACCGCTTGTCCAGTCTCCAGTGTGCATAAATGACCGTCTCATAATCACTACGAAGTTAGTGCAAATGCATGTTTCATCATTAAATCAGAAGCTGATCAAGCCAGGGACTTGGTTGAACAGCGTGATCTGATTGGTTGATACAAGCTATCCAGTGCACATATTGGCTAGCATATTACTGCATTGAACCGGATAGTTGGCTGGTTTGAAGTTATCCAGCCGTTTGTCGGCGAGGGTGAATTATTTCTCACTGAAGCTAAACTCGTGTGTGCAAACGCCAGTGGAATAGGGACATACTGTCATCCAGTTCGCGCAATCTCACTGGATATGTGTTACGCGCGCACTACGCAAGTCACTCGAAATACACTACACAGAAGACAGAAAAATAGCTGAGACAGAATTGTACGACTAACCTTTGTATACGAAATGGTTAAGGTACCGGTGAACAACGAGATAGATTTAGACCAAATGTAGCTTCGATGCATTAAGAACAGATGCAGGTAGCCGTGGACAGTTTATTCCGTTATTTTAAAACACAAACATTTATGTAAGTGAATGTACGTGGAACACGTGGTTAGCGAATATGTGATAAACTATACCAGTCATTCTACGTTCTCTTGGGGTTCTAACCGAATACGACTCACTTGACTGACAACTTTTAAATCAATGTCTTCTGGGCAATCAGTACACATCTGAATAGGCGTATGTTTGTTATTCCGATCGACGGACATATGACCTTGGCGCACAGTCTTCCACACACCGTTATTCTGTAATCCGTGGTATGCGTAATACACAGAATTTGTACGGTTCCATCACTGGCATGACCTTGGAAGGCCAGTTGGACGTGGTTGGCCTGACAATCAGGTGTACTATCGGTGAATAGTGTGGAGGTTGCTTGGCCACCTCGCCAGTAATCTTGCATGACTTCATTATGCCGTATTACCAAGCCCCATGTGACTGACGCTCTAGGTGCATTTGCTCTGTCCATGGCAGGTCACGAAGATGGGGGCTGACCAAGTTAGAAGAGAGAACAAATTTAGCAGTCACATACATTTACCAGCGCTTATGAAGCATGACCATTAGACTAAGCAGATTCATTGTATTTCTAACTTGCTCTTTGTAAAGTTCAGTGGATTTTGGCAGGCGGCACGAGAGGACCATACAGTTGTGTTACCAGAGTTCGGCAAACGGAGAATATTACCACCGTCTTCCAGTACGAGGGGAAATGCTTCGATTTCATATTGATAATCACATATTAATATAGCAAGTATTTCGCCTCTCGCTTTCTAGTTTTATCACCAGCAGTGCATTGGTCACCGTAACCTGTTTGCAGTTTATTGTCTCCAAGCCACTCACCTATTTGCCTCCCCAAAATTGTGTTTTGTTTATATACTAATGTATATTGTCCGGACCGCTCACCCTCTCAGACATCAAGGGACTCAGGTTAAGACTCCTGTATGGTTCATGCAATTTGTTGAGATTCCGATTGTGTACCGTGTCGCACGAACCATCGCGACTTTACACGTATCCTTCATGACGAAAGAAGGGAAATAACGACTGCTTATCAAATCTAACGTAACTGCGGAGAAAGTTACATAGGCAGAACCGATAGATCATTGATCTGAACAATGAAGGAACATGTACCTAAGTGGGTTCACAAACATATCTCAAAACCGGACACTGTAGTCACAGAGAATCGCAATCCTCAGCTTCTTGTCAACTGGCCACAACCTGGACCTGACCTCAGCTTTCACCATTACAGTGCGCCACCACGACCCACGTTTCCTAAAATTTGCTGAAGCCGTCGCGATAAACCGGTTCAAACCAATGTTATGTGTGCAGAAACAATTATTTGTGAATTTGAGGTTGCCGTGGTCCTAAGTCATAGTGAGTGTCATTCAGATCACATGAATGGGCGTTTTTGTTATTGTTGATTTCTTTGTTCATACCCCCCGATGTACTGTAGACTTTAAACTTGAAGTGTCCCGTGTTATTTGGTATTTGGTATTGAATACTTGCATCTACCAGTGTTCGTCTTCTAACTATTTTGTTCAAATTACTGAAGGCAGATAGCAATTTTGAATTTCTAAATAGGCAAATTCCCATCGCAGATACCAAGCTGTTACGTCGTTTAGTCAACTCGAAATACAAGCTTGCTCGTGAACGCGTGAATGCGGAATTATTTCACAGGTTTATCAGTGATAATCAGTATCCACACAAGATTCTCAAGCCACTGCGAATGAACACGCTCCATCTAAGCAATACTAATCCCCAATGTATCACCACCTCGCATTTATAAGCGTCACAAACACGTCTGACACAATTCCTCGAAACTCATCATCGCCGTTAATGTGCTGTCAACAGGTTATCATTGTGCTGTCGAATCATTTTCGTCAATTTTTGTAAAACTTTGATTGATCGAACGAAGACTACTGCTGCTTTTCATTTCGAACGAATGTTAACCAATCCTAGTTTCAGTAAGATGTCTCACAATCATATCCTTAATAATTCTCTCCAGCAGTTTCAAGACAACTGATGTGAGAATTATTGGTCGGTAGTTGCCCACCTCGTGACTCTTACCCCTTTACGAATGGGTACAACACCTGTCTTCCTCCAGTCATCAGGGATGATGGCCTTCTTCAGGCTAAGATTAAACAACACAGTGAGAAGCTGCTGTAAAAAATCACTCAGAGGTTTTAGTATCCTCGGATGGATACAGTCCGCTCCCATCTCCTTATTCACGTCCAGTTTATCCAATCTGGCCCTAACTTCCTCCTCTCTTATTCCAACTTTCTCTAGCATCAGTCCTCTTGCAATCCCTGGGTTGAGTCCCACTGTGGTAGTAGCAGAGTCTGGAATATCCACCGCCTTAGAAAACTGACCGGAAACCTCCGCTTTTTATAGTGATGATTCAACAACATTGCCGTCAGTATCAACGATACTACTCAATCCTCTCCTATTGGCCTCTTTGGCCTGGACATAGTTAAAGAGAGCTTTAGGGTTCTTTGCCAGATTCATTTCAGACGTTTTCCTGCATTCATTTTGTACTACAGAATATCTCCTTCTAGTCACCTTATACTGACAAAACCTGAAGTACCCCCCTCCCCACAAGTCTGTTTGTATAGAGCCCAGGCTTTCCGTTTGCATCTCAGTGTCTTTTCGGCCCTACTGTTCCATCACAGACACTCACCTTTATGTCGACTGCGTTTTAGTGGTGCATAGGTGTCACTTAGTTACATGAGATTGTCTTTAATTATGGCTCAAGCATTTTGACATCGTTGTTACCATGACAATCTATCCAACTGAACTGTTTCGCATCCGACCTTGGTTGTTGTACATCCATTTTTGTAAAGGATATACAACATTTGACAGGGTGTGTGTGGCGTAGACGCAATTAAACTGCAGACGTATGATTCTATGGTCACTTTTGCCCAAGTCCGAAATGTCATTGGGGTTTCTGGTTATAACAAGATCCAAAAGCGTAGCAGTTTGACCTTCCCTCCACCTAGTGACCTCATTGAAATGCTTTCTCGTTTAAAATGTCCAACAAAGCCTCACCAAACGTACCGCTGGCAGCATGCATCAGTCTCCGATCCACTTCTGGAACATTGAAATTCCCTACAATGAGGAGTCGCCTTGACATGCTCGATTGGGTTTTTAATAACACTAAGTAGTTGCTCATCCTCCTATCGAGTAGACGATGTGTTTCTGAAAACACACAAGAGCAGCAACGTTGTTTTGCCGTCTGCCAAGGAACAGCTTAATAATGGAATATTTCCTACATTAAACTCGTCTTCTCCATACTATGCATAATGCTGTGCTATCAACAACAGAACACCCCCACCCATTCTGCCGTCTTGTCTACCTACCCTGTGAATCGAATATCCCGGTTGACGTATATTATCTACGGACATATCCCCTTGTAACCAGGTCTCAGTAACTACAACGACATCCTCTCTTCCTAGTTCTCTGAGAGCTCATTCTACTTGTTCTCCAGACTAGCAGCATTAGTATACAGTACCCTCAGGGACTTCTCACAATCATCCCTTGTATCAATCTCCTTGACTCCAGGGGCGACCTATGGCTCAGGACTTACACCTGATCACTCCCCCTGTTTTTGTAAGGTATTTTCCACTCCTTCCTAGCTTCAGGCTAAACGATCCATAACCCTTACGTCGAGTAGCTTCTACAATGGGAGTAAATCTTCCGTCTGTCTCCCAATCCTCCTGTCCCACGAGTATGCATGTTAGCCGTACCCGTGGCCCCAAATCTTTAATGCACTGTTGCGTCGCAATTGGTGATCCAGTACCACTGGGACGGCTAGTATTCATCCACCAAGCCGAGTCGTCCGGTGTCACCGTAACTCGACCTTGAGTATCCGTGTCAATCTGCCCTGCTGCCGCTAGGGATCTACCTCCAGGTGAAATCTCATCGACCGTTCCCTAGCTATATCTTCTTTCATAATGGGCTCAGGAATGCTTTTTATGACGACATTCCTTTTTCTGCCAAAGGCTAAGTCCCCTTTACTTTCGAGACCCAACACAGCTTTGACCAACAGCTCAGTTGGTTATGGACCTTCGCAAATCTTTGTTTTTCGGCTTCCAGTCTCAAACAAATGTCCATAACTAGCATTCCCATTTTCTCAACTAATTTCGTTCCCTTTTCTACATTTTCTTTGATCGACTTCCGGTTACTCACTATTTCGTCTTCTTTCCCACTCCGCCTATTGCTTTTGTCTTGTATTAGGACAGTCGCTTTTCTACAACTCGCTCTGTTAACAGCCGGGATATTTGGTTCAGCTTTACCTGCGACAGCAGTTTTATCTTTTAACTCATTAACCAAACCTTGCCAGTCGTTATGCTTTGTGGCCGCCTACGTCGTTTTTTTTACCATGGAATCCATCAAAGCATTTCAACTCGTTGCAACGTTCTCCTTCAGTGTTTGGATCATTCGGTTCATTACCCCTCACTCCCTTCATGATGTCATCTGCCTCGTTGAGCACAACAGGCGGCGTGCTACTACCAGAGTCCTCCTCTTGGTTCGCTCCAGTGCTTACAACGGAAGCACAATCGTGGAGTCTACCCATACATGACATACAAACCCATAGTAGCTCCTTATGAAACACATACAAGTTATAAGCCCACTCCGAGAGCTTGCTACACCGACAGTGGAACCACTTCGTACACCCATCACATTGTATACTCTCGACACCGACTTTCAGGTAACACTTGTTATTGTCGCAACCGACAACTCTCAGTCGGAATGCCTGAATACCTTATCCTGGACCCATGCAAGAAACTCCCGCGAGATTTCACTGCTGCAAGTATTGGTTAAAGAAAGTGGATGACGTAAAATGAATATCTGAATAGAAAAGAAACAAATCATGTGTACCCGTCTATAGGTAGCTCACTTGGACAGTAAATCATCAGCCTGATGTAGCTTCGAGTACATCCACTGCGCGCAGCAGTGCTCAGAATGAGACAGCAATGTCTTATTCACTGCACCCTCGGTCTAGGCAAGCTCCTCACTACCAAGTGAGTCAGATTCTTGAGTCACTGGCTCCGGGTAGGGTCCCCCAAGAATATCCTATATCGTGTTGTCTCGCAGGTCAGACTTTTGAATCAGAGACTCGGGATGGGATCCCTCAAGTCAAACCCCATCCGCGGCATAAACGACCGGGAAGTACTAGAAGTTATCGTTCTCTCGACAGTGTCATTACTAACCGATCTCGACCTTCTCCTACTGTTTTGCCCACTATTTCTTCTGCCTTCCATATGCCTTCGGTCGATTATTGTTTTCTGATGCTAA
>LUCH01006288.1:12167-33663 GCA_013368495.1 Paragonimus heterotremus
GGCATACACAGAATCATGCGTACAGAACAGACAAGCAGAAAAACGCGGTTGCAGCCGGGATCTTTAGAGAAGCCACACGACCGCCGATCACTACACTAGAGATGGCTAACATTGGATTGCCCGTTTGTAGTAGTTCGGTTCACAAAAGTGATGTTAGTATACCATCAGACAGACAATCCATAACGGTTCTCATCCGTGAAATAATCAATTTCAAGATGTTGGCATGTTTCGTAGAATTAATGGATCAATTCAAAGAGAAGAAAAGACAGGCCAATGCACGCGCTTCTTCAGCTTTGTTCCGCTGGAGTATAACTGGAATTTGGTTTGTTGGTAAGCAAGAAGAGCTCAAGGGAAAAGCACTCCAGATGTCTTGTCGGATAACCTCAAGTGCGTTCGATGTGTTAAGTCAAAATGGATATCCTCAGCGATTCCTGAACAGAGACATGCAAGCAGACGTGAAGAACGAAATTGTTTAGACAGTTGATAAAAGTCTGTTTTTATCAATCTGTCACACAAGGGTGAATTTACCAATGTGATTATCATCCGTCGAGTTTGTAAACCAGTTGAGATTGCCAATCCTGCAGCCAATACCTGCTCGGCACTGGTGCCACATCTTAAAGATAGTATGCCTAGGTTTTCGTTGTCCTTTTGTGTCTTTTTTCTTATCCATTGTTTTCAAGCGGGTGATATTAGGAGAACCATAAGGCGGCTATCGGAAAGGATTCGAAAACATCTGCCACACTAGTTTCGCAACGGTTCAAGGAAGCTCATTTCCAGTGCGATCAATTTTCACTTAACACTGATCATCAAATTGAGCCAAGTCACCCACGGGGTTCGTCAAGGCCATTACAGAGCTGTCAGGTTGCGACTGCTATGAATGGCCAAGGCTATTGCCGTCAAACTCTAAAACTTATGTCTATGGGCCCAACAACAGTTTATGTAAGCCCATGGTTTCCATAGGTCTGCTATTCCACGGCCAATTGAAACGCAAACAAGCGTGAACTGCTTGAAACCGAAGAATGCATGTCTCACAGCAGGCACGAGTAACTTACAAATTCACCAAAACTCCCACTCTCCTCCAGTAGACTGCGATCCGACTCACATCCGGCAAGAGTGACTCTGTCGGGATGGTGGCCAAATCATCCAGTTTAGCCCAATAGGTCATTGAGATGCGTAAGAAATCACGCAGAGTCAAGATCCAGTCTCGTTGTGACGAACAGTCAGTCTAGCCACGGTTAGGACTCGAAAATTAACAGCACACTAAACAGAGACTAGAAGCAAAAAAACGAAATCCACACACAGTGAAAGTGAAGAGACTGACCCAAACAGACGACCTTCCATGTTGGTCGGTGGCATCAAAACACAGTGAGCAGGTATGTGCGGCTCGATCAGAGGAGACAAGATATATGCGCAATAGCGACCATTAACATTTCCCAGGTGTACACTATTCGACACGGATTCGGTGATCTGTTGTAGCAAATCTTTGGTCTGACAAACAGGCATCACAGACAAGAGGGATTGGATGAGAAATAATGAGATCTGAATACGGAACTAATAATATCCAAACAACACGATAGTCCATCACTTTATGCAACAACCCGTACAAAAACCAATCAACTTGACACAGCAACGAAACAGAAGAGTAACATCAGTGGTGTACGTTAGTTGACAACATATTTCAAGCCAATATGTAAAGAAAACGTTTCGTCAAAATTTGCTGGAACACAACGGATACCACAAGGTTAAACGAAGAGATGATGAAATGAACGAAAGAAACGTGATTGTAGAACGACAAAAGCAACCATAATACACACGAAAGTGATGGAAAAGTAGCCTGAAAGCTGAATCCATTTCTTAGTCGCATATCGACAAAAACAACAGATACAAAAATGATACAACGATTGCAAGACCGAAAGCCGAGATGTCTACATGATGCAGTGTAGGTTCAGTGTCAGTAAGTTGTGAAGAACTGAGGTCAACAAATAGAAATTAACAGAACCCGTATAAGTTTGAAAAACTGTTCCAACTGCGCCTGATTACAACGAGTGACATGTTTGGACTCAAAGGGAAGTCTCTAAAAAAGTTTCATAATTATTGAAGAGGCTTTACGGGAACACTCACCAAGGCACGTGCTCAAATGAAACATACAGATGAATAATTAATATGGAATAGCATAAGAGTATTATCACAGGAAAAGCCAGGGAACCAGAAAACAATCAGATATAGTAGTCATTTCGTTGTACCGACAAAACTAACTAAGTTCGTGTAGTCTGTTTTGGCCTGATGCGAAAATCAATATTGCATGGTTTATAACAGAAAAAAACACTGCTAATAAACCAAATGCAGTATATGCACGGTCAAACATGTGTACCATAAAAAGAAATAGTGACAGTTGTCTGTGGCTCAACCATTTCAGTTTTTACTTTACAAAGGTTCAATATCTGTTATGATCCACAGTTACATGCAGTTTATTACAACAACTGATTCGGACCAAACAAGACGGAATACTGGAGATATGCTTAGATTAAACTACATATGCATAAATAACAGTTAGTACAAGAAACAACTTATAACCAAATGAATTCTATATACGGAAAATATGGGTTAGCAACTGAAAATCAATAAGGCAGCGACGTAAACAATCAACTGAGGAGGTAAGTAATACACATCGTAGAGTTAAAGTAAGAATTGATAAATTCAATTGAGAATGTTGTGTGCAGCAAATGTGAGAAACATGTGACAAGTATTCAATGTAATCAACACATGGGGATATATCTTAATATGTCTGGATCTAACATAAGACAGTTCGACCAGTGAGATATAAGCCTGAAACCGACAATGTGTTAGTCCTAAACTGTGGCCTGGTAACGCAGCGGATAACGTTGCTGGTGGAATTTCAAAATTTGCGTGTTCCGGCCCTCATCCCTCCCGGAGGCCGGGCACTTTGCTATCGGTTTAACTGGCAGTAATCTGAACATAACTTTCATGAACTTCAGCCAAAATCAACGGAACAGTTACAGAAAAAGTCGACGGCATAGCTAAAACGGAGGCGACACATGACCATGAAACACTTGACGTTACAAGAGACTATGATTTCTGCTCTACTTCATAATTCGCATAAGATGTCGGCATAGCGGTATTGTCAACAACATTGTCTATATCGTCCATTATTAATACTATGAAATGACTCGCAACGGAGTCACAAACTACTCGCCAACACTGATGCCATCAAAATCGATAAATCTAATAAAGTTATGGGCTAAACTGCTGGCACACTTTTGTGTTCATTCTCGTCAGATAGTTCCACACTTTCTACTCCACAAAGATCAGCATGGCTAATGTAGGTGGCTATTGTTAAGCATTGCACGTCCCTCATGCGCTTGAAGAAATAGCAAAACAGCGATTAAACGTTTGATGAAATTCATCTCAATTTTAATCTAGAGAAAGTGATGCAGAACGTCTGTTTCGTCCATAACAAACCGTAATCGAAACGCTGAAATTTACACAACCGGGGTGGTAAATAAACCAATTCGATCAGAATGAGCCCTGATGTTATCTTGTAGATTATATTCTTTACAGATGACAGAAGGTACTATGAGCATAGTCAGTGGATGGAACGTCAGTAAAAGTAGTGAGAAAATAGTTCACGCGGTTGACAATCTCACAACAAAAGAATTCAGTGCGAAGTGGAACAACTACACATCACGGGAGACAATCTCCAAGGTCAAACGGGTCTACACAAATAGATGCGTTGAGCCGACTAGTTTGTTATTTCATCTGTTGGCTATAGATAAAATGCAGTGACGAGCAGTCAGTAGTTTTCAAGAGAATATATGAAGACATTGGGTTGACGACTTACATATCAAGTCTTAACAAACCATAGTAAGGCGATGGATATAACCATCTCTTCCTACTCTGAATGCATAGAGAACATGGATGGGTTGAAATCTATCATCATTACATAAAGAGGGCAGAAGAAAGGGAATGCGAAGGACGCAGTCAGTTATTCCCCGCCAGTCTGAAGGTAACGGATACAGTCTGATCAAAATGGAGGCCGGTTAAACTCAAATACACACAGCGTAGGTTTTCGCATGACCTTTCATGGTACCGTACCTCATGAACAGCCACTTCTTGGTTTTTGCGGTTTGTCTTATGATACGTCTTGATGAAGATTATGTAATTATGTTGGTTTGAGAAAGAAAGATCGAAAACGATTGATCGTCACATCCTTACTTCTGACTTTATGAGAATTTTCTGACAGTTACCTACGACTTCTTCCGAAACATCCAACTAACGACACGAGGAATTCAGCTTAAGGAGCAGGTTCGTGGTAGCCCAATGATTAGTAGTCGACTACTAACTAACTACTAATCATGGCCCGGTTATCACGAGTGTTCCCAAGCCACATCTCCAGCTATAAGGTAATCGCGTCAAGTAGCGTACAGAGTTCAATGTGAGCTGAATACTGCCAGACCTTACAAACCCAGACGGGACAGGTCGTGAAAATCGAGGTCGAACGTCGAATCGTTTAGTTTGAGGTCGGAAGCTGAAATCACAGAGCTTTCAAATCTGCACCTGTCCAGGTTTGGATGACCGACGATCTCAAGCCCACCCATTACTTTCTATATTGAACACTAATAAATATCTCGTCTGTATAAGCTGGAACCTTAGTTGAAGTGAGCTGGTTGGTAGTAGGCAATTAGTCCACCTCGGATTAACTCAATGATAATAACGCTCAACACAATGTTTTGAGTCCCAGCTACTGCTATTCTGACTAGAAAAGCCTGACAGTATATACAGAATACATGACAATAACCTTTTTAGTGCAAAACGCAATTAACTGATGCAGACTCGCACTACTGGGTGGACCTGAATCAACGATAATTTCGAGCAAGGATTGTTTAGACACGCCAGTCAAAAAAATCCAATAAGCAAGAGCCGGCACGAGACGACTAACCACATTGGCAACGGATTCCCAATTTAGCCGGTGCAAAATAGTACGTGCGAGCAAATGAGCAAATTGATCCGGAGGATGTTCCAACAGCCATGTGATTAGGCGGTCTACATGCGGCTTTTGTGGTTGGAAAATATTCAAGGGAGCTTCGGCCACTAGATTCAGCAACAGCTAAAAAAAAGAACAGAGAAAATTGACGATCGACTAATCACGTGATTAATGCAAACAGACGTCAGCACAAACAACACAAGCTAGGAAAGTAGAAAGTAATAAACGGATTTCGTAAGACTGTCTTCCTACAATCTAGGTCAATGAACGAGATTAATTAACTCGAACACAGGATACGTCGGTATACGTGTTGCCAAGTCATCGACTGATTGCCAAGCAGACTAGTAGATGCTTAGGTGATTACGTCACAACGTTTTGAGTGACAGGGACAGATCAGGTGATCAACAGCCAATCGAACACTGAGAGTA
The DNA here is from genome assembly GCA_013368495.1 of Paragonimus heterotremus. Taxonomy (NCBI): domain Eukaryota; kingdom Metazoa; phylum Platyhelminthes; class Trematoda; order Plagiorchiida; family Troglotrematidae; genus Paragonimus; species Paragonimus heterotremus. The sequence continues at coordinate 17,598 of LUCH01006288.1, forward strand.
ACAGTCTATAAGTTTCAAAACAATCGTGTGGTATGCATTGTAATGACGCGTAATGACGTGTCACAATATGAAACTAACAGCATCCGCACTGTCTGCCGTGTATTGGTTATATATTTCGGTTGACTCCAAAACCGCCGCTACCAATCTGGCTGGAGTTCGTGGAGTCTCCAGGACGACGTCCACGTAGCTTAGACTGTATTGCTGTTAACAGTAGACTATGTGCCGTCGTCTGGCAGGTTCTCTGAAGACCAGTGTTAGATGCAAAAGCTACGGAAATCCTTTCATTGTGTCTGTTTATGGTTCAACTGATTATAGTGACGTCAACGTCAAGGACATCTTTTACTCGGATCTGGCCACTCTCCTTCGATCGACACATGGTTATTTTCGCCGTAGCTATAAACGTCTACGTTGGGTCGGTCGTCTTATTAAGGCCGAGTTTCATCTAGTTGGCAGGTTCGAGGTACAAACACATCATCAAGATAATGGCGGGTGACTGTTGTAACCATGCACTGAGCATAAGATATTTTTAGTCAACTCTAATATAAGGCATCGTACACATCAGTGTTATACTTGGAGCCCTAATTCTCCAAATCAGGTCTGTTATCAAAAAGACAACATAGTTGTTAGTTACAGGTGGCGAAATTCCAGTCCGGACTGTCGCTCTTGGATACTGGTCATGCGTTGGTACGTTGCCGTTCTGCTCCTATATTTGCTGGACAATGATCCTTTAGACAACAACGGCTGAGTGTTATGAAACTGGCTATGCTGTCGGTAAATCATAAGTATCAAACGAGCTTGGGAAGCGGCCTTAACAGTTTTCAACCTGAAGATCCTAAAAACAGTTGAATCGAGATCTCGGAAGCCAATCATAAATCAGGTACTGCAACATGCGCCACATTGGTTCGTCCGTTGAAAAGACTCTGGATCTCAAATAAATTCCTGGATATTTTTGAAGCCAGTCGGAATATTCCTTTTGACAGTTCACGTGACGAGTTTAGAAGATATCCATAGCAAACTGAAATGTAGCCTAATTGTCGACTGTGAGGCTTGGCTAATGGAGAAAGTTATGGAAAAAAGGAATGCCTTTTCTTCAAGGGACATCAACACTCTCCTACCTTGTCTGTGCTACTGGTACAAAACGACCGTCTGTCAATGAACTATTAACGAAGCAGAAGGGACACTCCGCTCTAGTGTGTCTGGATGGTGGGTGTGTTGGGCGGAACAGCGAGGAACAATTCAGCTAGTCTGCTGCTTCTACTTTGTTGCCGCCACAAACAGACAATGTAGCACCCTGGTCGGTATATTTAAAATCAGACGCTGAGGCTGACGCCATTAATTGCATTTCGAGTCTCAAAAGTCGACTCACTGTAGCCTGATAGTTGAACGTTCGGGCAGAACACGTAGGGTTCCACCCAATACGAGAATGTATGGATAAAATCTTCACTGTTCGCCAAACTCTGGAGCAGCGTCATGTGTGCCGCTAGCCAGCAATCTTATATCTCGACTATAAAGGAATGTTCGATTCGGTAGATCGATCTAAACTTTTAGAGTCGCTTAAATACAGTAGTGTTTCGATCAACTATGGGAACACACTGTCGGTGTTTTGGTCCCATACAGCAGCTCACGTTAGGATTTACGGTGAAATATCTGGCATTTTCAACACCAGAAGTGGCGTTCGTCAAAGCTGTTCACCTTGACCACTTTTGTTTAATTCTGTCATGGATGAAATAATGGAGGACTATCTGTGACACTCACGAGATGCCAGCTTTGACGTCCTAGCTGGTGAAAAATTGACTGATCTTGATTATGCTGACGACAGTGTTGTTGTTTCATTACTTTCAGGCAGGACAAACAATGTCGAGTGCGTCTTCGCGTTCTGCGAAATGCTTCGGAATGAGCATGGGAGCCTCAAATCGGAAAGTGATTCCGAAAGATTGCTGTGATCACACAAATTTGATGTTAGATAATGAAGTTATAGAGGTTGTTGACCGAGTTGTGTAACTGGGAAGCAATATAAGCGGCGACAGGGTATTTGGTATCTAGGACACCTCTGCAGACAGACAGGCATCTCTCTGAGACCTAAGATTCGCATGTGTAAGACAACAGTGAGGGCTGTATTATTCCACGACAGTGGAACGTGACCAATGAGGTTAGAAGACGTGAACCGTTAGCAGATAGTTGACCGTTAATGTCTGCGTTTGATTGAACGAGTCGGGTGGCACCAGCGAGTAAACAACGAAAAGTTTGAGAAACGAGTATATGACAGTGATTATCAATCGATATCTTTTGTTCAATCCTGGCATTTACGCAAACTTAGACGATTAGGCTATGCATTAAAGATGTCAACCAGTCGTCTGCCACATCCAGCACCCCTTGCTGACGCTGCGGTCGATCGGCTTAAGATGTGAGGCGGACAGCTGATACCTTGTTATAGAGAAACAAAATCCTTCACGAAGGGGTTGGTCAGTGTACGTCGGGGTCATCTTCCAGGTTGGAGAACTTCCGATTCACTTAGCTACCTCGCTGATGATGCCTTACTTTTACTTATAGCTCGGCTGTTCGTTTGCAAGTAGTTGAATGTTGAAAACAGATAAAGGTAGCTTTAGTAGTTAGGTTCCTTCCCTTCCCTTGTTCTTCTCTCTTCCCGTACAGATATAGCTGTTTACTTCATGGTTGGCAGTTAAGCATCAGTGGGAACCACTGACGTATTGTTATGATGACGGTAGTGATGGCGTATTCACATTACGAAGTAAGCCCGTAGACGTTGAACACAGCTGCTACAAAAGAAGACATTTAACTGCGTGTGACGCTCAGGCGCATAATGTCAGACACATTACAGGCCCATGGAAAACCGTGGATTGTGCGCTTGACTGACTAAGTGACTCCTGCGATCGAAAGCCGAATCGGTTTGTTGTTACGGTAGTCTCAATGAGCGACCTTAACGACTGAGGACAACTCGATTACAACTGATCCACTTACGGTTTACTAATGAGCAAGATAAGTGCTGTTCTGGGGCGGGCTGATAACTAGCAAACGCGCGCCGAAGCATACACCTAACCAAAAACGTTGAACGGATAGTCTACGAAAAACCGACTGTCTCATGAGCATTTTAGCCAACGCGTATCTTGAAGACATGTCCATTCTGATGGTCGGTAACTAAAACCAGTGGAACCAACCGTCCAGTGGTGGAAAGCACCGTCCGTAAGTGATAAACCGAGATTGATTAACTGAAATTTTGGAGCTACCTTTGTAATGAGAATGAATTACTCCACTGAGTAGCACTAGTGTACTGACTTGTGTGTCATTGGGTAGAAAACCTCTCAGGATAGATGGGCGAACAATTAAATAGCAAAGTTGCCTGCCCACTTAAGGTTCGACCAAGATGATGCAGATTTGGTTTGGGCAAAAGGTACCTTAATTTGTTTTGATTTATGAAGAATGTCCAGTGTTAAAAGTTAGGAAATTCCAGTTTAGCAAATGCGAATCCGTATGTTCACTACTGCTCCATTACGTTATCTCAAAAAAACAAATATATGAACCAAGTCAGCGAGGAAAAGTAATCCTGATCAGAAAAATGCCACTGCCGTTCTGAATGCTAAACAGACAATGGTTGACACTGGCTAATCGCCACCTGAACACTATCTAGTGCACCAAAAACTGCTTTTTGCGAACAGTTTATGTTACATACTTGAATAGTAGGAAAGGTAATAAACCAACTGTATCTTTTGTAGTTCGCCAGGATGCAAACATCAACTTATACAGAAGGATATAAGCCAGACAAACAGTGACATTCATTATCCACCAAGTTTACATAGGGGATACTTTGAGACGGATGATAATTCATCGGTTATCTTGAAAGGTCAAGGAGACAACAAAAATAACGTACAATGTGAAAACATCTGGTCATAGAAACAGTCGCAGTTGATGGTGATTGAGCTCATTGGCTGTGTAATCTGTTGGAACATCCTTAAACCTTGTTTGCCTTCTAGCTGGCATACAATCTGGTTGAGTAGGTCGTATGTTTGTCCGATCAGATATAACGAAGTAATGCCGTCCCAAGTAATTTACAACACAACGATTCATCCGCAAACATATGTCTTATAAATGTATTAGTCGTCTGTGATACATACTTCGAGAATTTTGTGTGATGAACCTTCCTGCTGGATCAACGTAACAATCACGCGTCCAATTTTACTTTTCGACTGTACAATTATTCCGAATATTCACCTTACGGATGCATCCAGTCTCTCATCACTTGATTACTATCGATAAAAGCAAAATGATGAGAGCCACTTCAAGCAACGCCTACTCGGCCAGTGAATTCCCACTGTTGCTTTCGGCCGACGAGGGTGTCTGTTTGCGGCCGTAATTCAATGAACCCTATAAAATCTCACGTGAGTTGCTGGGTCACGTGACACCGGGGTGACGTTATACATTGATGGTATAGGAAGGAATTAGCGACTGCTGAACATATCCCTTGACTGGGTGATGCATGCGCGGTCGATTACTAAACAAAGGTTGGTCGAGTTAAGTAATGCAAACAGCCATGGAAACCACAAAAACATAAAATTATCACATTACTTTCGACACAAAATTCATTGACGCACACAGAAATATAGCCGAAGAACTAACCTTTCCAAAATGATAACAGCATCCTGTTAAATTGTTACCCTTCATCACACATACTGTCGGGGTTGTGTAAACATAGAGCATCCGACTAAGAACACTTTTAATCAAAACGATGAACAAGTGCATCCACGGGATATACATTTTTAGCAAGAAAACAGGGCTACCGAATGAACAAAGAAACGCTACTCACAACGCATATTCAAGTGTTTAGCCACACTCGTTTGAGTAACGCTCAGGTTATCTGGTCGACAAAAGCAAAATTAGGGTTCAGTGCTTCTTTACAAAAGAGCTGGCTCAAGTACGTATCAAAATGCGAAGGTTGTAACCAATTAATAATGCTGTTCAGATTATGTCAATTCAATATTGTCACAGACACATGCAATTTCATCTCTTGGGAGGTAGCTGAATGCTTACCGTAGTTCACATGGGACAAACGTATTTCACCAATACGCGCACCACTAGGTGGTCGATCAGTTCAGTGCAAAGTTACCATGAGCCAAATAGATGAAACCCGTGGACTCACCCCAAAGATCAGATGTACTATGACCCGGATGAGATTAACCTCCATAGGGGGTAGCCGATAGTTACAAGCCGTATCTGTCGCGGTCAAAATAGGACGACACTCGACAGCAGCTAGTTTCCTCAACGCAGTGACGATTGCTTCCAGACCGAGGTTATTCAAACCTATTGTGAGCAGAACATGACACAACGGCCCCACAACACGCTCAAGCATAAATTCAGCCAACACGGAAGAAGGCAGCGGATTCCAATCGGGTAGGATGGAGATGATAATCAAATGCAAAAAGCGAACTTTGGGTTGACTGGCGGCTAAACCAAACGGAAACAGATTGCCTAAATGACGCCAGCACACAAGTCGAACAGCATCTTGATGTGTGAAAGGCAGTCCGCAACCAAGTAACAAGCGCTGGGTGGTTCGTAAACAGAATGCATCGTACTGATTGAGGATGTGGCTAAATTTCGCACAATGGTCCGCAGATGCCTGGTGGGACCAAACATTACGAACACGAGAGCCAACAGCAGTGACAAGAAGGCTGAGGACGAGTAAACATGAAGAGATTTGAAGGGATACTGTGAGGAGAACAGCTGGTTCGCAAGCATTCAAATGCAAAGCGGAAAACCAAAACGGATGTTTGTTGGTCGAAGAGGAATGAAAATACAGTCTAAAACAGAGCAAATATTTGGAAACACAATCCCTATTTTAGCTTGAGACAAAAACGACATGTGTGCCATTTCCACGATACCGTTCCTCTCATCACCATCATCGTGATTTATAGATTTGAGTCGTGCTCGTAGGCTGCCAACGATATTGACAACAGTCCACAAAGCAGCAGATTAACAAACAAATACCAATGCGCAAACAGTGGAGATTCCTGAAAAAGAGGAGGAGATAACGACATACTGGATACATGCTGCAGTAGAGTGATTAACGTCTGTACGGCTCGTAATCACGTCATTGTCTAGCCAGTTTGTGGTTTGTTTCAAACGCCAGCAGCCACACTGAACAATTGCAGGCGCTCCGCTAATATACACTGTACATTAAGCAACCACTGAAGACTTTGTGTTTTCGAAAACCGGTTAGTGATCGTGAAATGATACATATCCCATGTACGCCCTGATGTGTTACCCACAAAGTCAGTGCAGTCGATATAGGCTAACTGGCCTAGACAGCAGTGATTGAAAACAGTCTAAAGGCGTCTTTAACACAAACAGGCTCGGTCTGTGATTCATACAGCAAAACTAACCGCACAAACAGTCTCCTTTTTTTTTCTTCTATCTTCTTACACAGGGTTTGTTTTTCTTCTTCTTCGTGGTTGTGTGGCAGTCAAGCATCAGTGTGAACCACTGATGTATTGCTGTCTATGATAATGATGCTCAATTCACAAGCGGATCTCGCTGTAACGCCACGTATGACGAGTGATCGTGAACGCTATCCACGTAGACACTCTATCGACAATACCATATCCTGGTGAGATGATACTGTACAGGTGAAGGAAATTTTCGACAGTCACGAGCCGTCCATGTGAAGCAACAAGGACGGGATCAGTGCCAACTCAACCTTGTAACAACACTACACTTTGAAGGTGCAGTGCATATCCCACAAACCGTACGAAGCATTCAATCCATTCAGCATGGTTAGTATGTTCTCCGCAAAAGAACTAAACGAAGTAACGTCGTCCGTAAACTCAACATCAGTCAGTTTATTAACTGACAGAAGCTGCACTTCGATATCTGAAGCACCTCTGGGTGCGCTTCACAGTATATCACCTAGCACAGGATAAAAGAGAAAACGAGATATCAGGTATCCCTGTCGAACGCCAATTAACGTGGAAAACGCTCAATACAATTGCATATGAATGCACACTCTATGCTCAAGACAGACATAAAAGCTTCTACAAATTGACATATAGCACTTGGATAAAGACAACCTCAGAGGGTATGTCGGGAAATAGAATCAAAATGAGCTTTTAAGTTCAAAACTACTACGATTAGCTGAGAAAGAGTATCAATACGCTCGTGTTTGTTGTAAAATGAATATATTATCGATACTGTCGACACCAAGTCGGAAACCTGCCTGCTCGTTTTTATTGCCGCTTTATTAAAGGACCTGTGAAAACCTCGGTTGCCAAACAGACGAGACTAATACTTTCGTGGTTGGAATATATTGCGACACACCTACTGATCAATGACAACGGATTTTGGTGGACACCACACATGAGACACCGCATCAGCCTCCCACATAGAGCGGAGCAACGTGGTAAATTTAGAAAACTGTTACGGACGCGTTCCCGTTGTTGCAGGTAGTCGATGTGCTTTTGTCCTAACGCACGCTTATTGGTCCTACCAGCCGTTTGTGATCTGGTTAAATTGGTTCAGTAGGTTTCTGCTTTCTGATTGGTTGTTTGTCAGACTGGTCACGCTTTTGGGTAACATGTCACATTCGTTTTGGTCACCCATTGACTGGCAGAATTTCAGTATACGCTCTCAAGTCTCCTGATCTGATTCCGCACGACTGGACGGTTTATAACGAAAACCAGTTTTGAAAAGAGGTGAAGAAAGAAATTCTGGATCAGGAGCTATAGTACTTCTCAATGATGAAACAACAGGTCAATTACCGGGCACCATACGAACAAGTAAAGACTGGCCGATTGTCAAAATCGGGATAAAGAAACAGCGAAGATTTAAACTCGCACAGTAACAAATGATGTGCAAGTGAACAGTGACAAATACAAAATTACGCTTTCACTTTTTAATCACCGCCCATTGTGTGGGAGCTTATGAAAAACTGTACTGCCACTTGACATGAAAGATAACGAGCGACTCTAGACGCATCATCACCGGATATGCTAATTGCCAAAGTTTCTCACGTATGGACGTGTGCGTTGAACGTTGTTGAAGAAACTGGTAGAATCCCCTTGTCGCTTTTAGTACCGTCGACATACCTAGAATAAACCTGTACTAATGATGTAACTTCAATACAGATTCAATCAAAATGTGGTTGCACGAAGTGATGCCGCTTTAAGTGGTCGCTTGATCACGGACTCCACGCACGGGACCGCTTCTTTCTGCCGAATGTTAACGTTAGACGAGACTCCGCTACTCCTAACAATATGTTTCCGTCAGTGAAATCTTCCCTACTATGATGATGCGATTCTCCAGTGCTCATCCACACAAGGTTAATAACTGTTTCGGTGGCTTTTGGCTTCAATGTCGTTCTGTGTTCCGCAAAAGAAAGTTGTTTGGCTCAGGCTTTCCTTGAAATTTATCCTGCTTCATGAATATGACGTCGGCGTTTCGTATAAGATTTCATCTAACGTATGTATACTTTCTGCCTTAGCAAGTAAGTCTGAGTTAAAAATCTCAAATTTATTGCAGTGAGAAGAAATGTCCACACACAACCTCGTCCGTTTATGCAAAGCAAAATCAGAACGACACAAACCGAAATACTTTATAAGCCGAATGTAATCTGATAACGTGCGTCCGCGGCCCTTGGTGAATAAACCTGATTGGCTGAGGTCACTATTATGTTACCACACTTTAAACACACGGCTATTAGGAACAAGCTAAGTCATTCGTGCTGCATAACGTAGCGCAACACAGTCGTGCGTCTGAAACTTGAAAAGATTAAAATTCTTTTCATCGACGATAGACGACTACCGTTCACATTTGGTAATAGCATATATCAAACGTTCGTTTGCAGTTGAGAACTTAAAACTCAACTGTGAACCGATAGAAACCAAACCAATCGATATGCGAGGTAAAGTTCATGTGGTCAGAAAGCGACATGTTTTTAAGGAAGTGCAGAACTGGAAAATCACCTTTTTCTTGACGTAATAGATTACAATCAAACCATTAATCGATAACCTATCCACCACAAACTATTGATGAGAGGATGGATAAGGAATTCCAATGATATGTTCAATGTTCGGCATAGTTACAGCGCCTATCGCCAAACACATCAAAGAACAGCAGGAATGATACATTACTTTTTAAGGATAAAGAAACTGCCACCAAATACGCTGTGCACCGTTTGCAGTGACAAAACGGTATTGCGTGTTTCCGAAACAAGGAGAAATAAACATATGAATGTTATGTAATTAGCCTGATGACGAATAACTGAAAACGAGCCTGTTCGTTACACTATTGTTTTCCGATGACCACTCTGTGGATTTTTAACCAGCAGATAAACATCTTAGAGAGGAAGTGATGCGCGCCACATGTGTTAAGATCAACAACACAATTGCGAATGTTGGAGATGAAGACAAGTTGTTTGACGTGACCAAAACGTTTCGTTTAATGCAGCAAAAGAAATGGATCGTCACTGTCACGCAGTAAGGGTACAAAAGTTTGCACTGACTGATTAAACCAGATCACGGAAGATTAAAACCACTCTGCAATTTATCATTACCACGAAACAGCAACTAAAGACAGAACGTTGAAGGCTTATTTGCGCCTATGTCTCCTGGACAAGATGAGTTATCAGTTGGTCCAAAATGGAACTTTTCTTCTACTGTACGATGGCAGTGTATCACGCGAGTAACTCACAGAAGAGCTAGGGAAAGCCATGGTTATCGCAATTAACCACTAAGCCCTTTTGGTCACACAGAATGATGTTTCGACCACTGCCGCTGCTGCTACTTCAAAGCAGAACAGAAGCCCTGTACCGCCTTGATCCACGAACTTGTCGCTGAGCGGGTGCTGATAGTACTCAGTCGAAAGGTCGAAACCACCAAAAAACTAGGAATCCTTTATGCAAGACGCCTGACACCGTACGAGGATTAAAAATCAAAAGTGATAATCGGAACGTTCGTGTAACATTTTTGGTTAAACGTATCGTCCAGAAGAAACTACGCAAAATACAACCCCCTAGCAGAGGAGGACTAATTATTTGAATGCAACACAATGTGTGTTCTTATTCGCCTTCCCGATGAAAGATAAGAAACGCCGGTCATTGATAATTTCACTCCGAAATATCCGCATTTATCCCCTGAGTAAAATTCTCATGAAGGCGACTCAAACTGTGATCTGATTGATGAAACATGGAACCCCAAACAGCTCGAACCTAGTACGACAAACCAAATCAGAGAATACAGCAGAGGAAACTCTAACTCAACGTCCCATCGACGGTATCATTGTATCAGACGTAAAGCCAATGTCGAACAATCTGCAACAAACACGTCCGAGCAGTTCCAAAGCGCATATTTATAGACGTCCATTAAGAAAAGTCTCCAAATCAATCGGCAATCGATAGGGGTGTCCTGTTTCCTCATCTCTTTCAACTTCGTGATCAACAATACTTTGGAAAAAGTACTCAGACGTTCCGAGTGTCTCGCAGTGCAGCTTTTACCAGGTATTGGACTACCTGATGTGTAGTGTTGTCATGTCGGCCGGTAGTAATGCTGAACAGCTGTACACAAATACAGAGGAAACATACAGCGCATTCACCAATCTTCATCACTTCTGCGGTCCCAAATACATACAACTGTGGATTAGAAACAAAGTTTACAATGTGCGTATCCATCCAGTTTTGCTCTATGCATCAGATATCTAGCTCATTCGTCAGAATATGCATACAAACTCACGATATTCGCTCATCACTGTCTGCGCCGGTTTACCCGTATCAAATTACCTGACGGTGTGAGTAACACAACGGTCCGCCGGCGCGTGTTTAGGGAATGTCTGAGTTCGCGACCGATACCCGTGAAGATGATAACAATACACAACCTTGAGTGATCAAGTCATGTACTCCGTGTGTCAGCGGAGCGACCACCGCATTGTTTGTTGTTCATGATTTGAAGCAAACGACAGGCTGCAAGGTGATGTGCTCGCAAGCTATGAGAGCCCCGATTGTCTCGCTGAGCAAGTTTAGTAGGTATCATCTACCTGGTTGAGCAAATTGCGACCACCCAAACCGCTGAATGGGAAAGTCTTCAGATACAGCAGTCGTGCAGTCAGCGACGAACTTGTATCTGCAAACTTGTTTCGTTAAACTGCTTTGTTTTTGCTTGCTTGTTTCCATTCTTTCTCCTATCTTTTATCCATACACATGTATGTAATAACAACTTCATAACGTTTGCAATATTACAAGCCACAAGAGTGATTAGCCGCAGAATAATGAAACTGATGACAGATTCACCTGCATGAGAAACGAATGTTCAATTTGAGTAAGGCTTGTAAAATGTGCAGACAGACATTTCCTCTGCCATAACGAAAAAATCTGAGTTGTCCACAAAACTTAGGTAACGCTTTAATGTCGGAGCTTCCTTTAACATTCAGTGCTACCAAACAGATCCTGAAAATCCACATAAACTGCTCTACGTGTTCTCATACGTTGACCATACCAGGTGAGACCAAAAACAGGATGAAATGATAGGGTTACAAAGAATTCTGAATAATTATTCAGCATTAAATTCAAGAACGCATTTCAAAGTATGAGTTTGTAACCTCGGTTGAAAGGCTTTTGGCGTCGAACACGTACGAAAACGGATGTTCGATAAAACAACCCAATCAGGAAAAGTCGACTGAAAATAAACCGCGCAATTCAATTGCATACCTAAATCGCTATCGGTGAAATGGACAGGAATGGTTTACAGATACTGTTTCACTGTCGCTCACAACTTGATTGTTTGATTCTACGGTATACTTCCGATAGGGAGGAATCGTGCACCTGTTAATCCGGATGGATAAAGGCTAACAGGTGAAATCTCATTAGGTACATCCTCTCCTTGTTCCTAGTTCATCGTGTTTAAGCCGATACTTGCGTGTACGGAGAAAGGGAATGAAACGATATGTAGTGCAGTGTATGCTACTTGTAGTTCCTTATGTGCGTACGCATCATTCGGTCTTCATCCCTGACAAATTTGAACCAACAACCATATAGGTATCTTGATGTCGATCAATTGGCTGGGATTGAAGGTAAATGAATGTTCATCTTACCAATCGGACAGCACTTTCAGGACTGCATTGCGGTTAAAAATCAACTGCGAAAGATCAATGTACTGTTGTTGATCGTAAATCGACCTGTACAGACACCATAATCTTTAAAATAAACTGATCGTAACTAGTAAATGTAACGCAAAGGAAAAAATAAATCCTTAGATTTCGTTTTGCGAAATGAACAAAAACAGGTAAAATACTGGGCTGCAACCAGAACAGGATAACATCCCGATACACAAATCTAGACATCTGAAACATGTATGGCTAGAACTCATAACCGTAAGTATAAAGCTTAACATATGCAGTTCATCAGTATGAGTGGATAGTTTATCACCAACTGTTTGTTTGACCTACCGTAAGCAGAAGCCAATCACACAGCTGTTTAGAATAGGCAGGCTCCAAATGATGACCTTGAACTTCAGAAGCATGTTGTTGACGTAACGCAGTAAACAGAATGACACACACAGAACGGAAATTGCGTAGCTGATTCAAATGTTCGGGAGTCAAATTAGGACCTATCACTGGAGAAGTGGAAAACCGTTAAATACAACAACCGTATAACCGAGTTAAACCAGTTGTCAAGCGACCACCTAACCTTCACAAGAGTTTACAACAAACAAGCGAAAATTCATTAAGAGACTAACACTACTGAATAGTTTGTCAGGAACAGAGTGAACAACCGATAGGATTCACAAGAGTTCGAAAAAGTGTGGATGGACCCTAGATAAGCCACTGAAGGAAATTTGAAACAATGATCCCACACATAACATCCACTTTACTACAGTTTTACCTTTGCCTCTATAACAACAACTGTTTACCAATGAACAGAGAAATAAGGTGGTACACGAAGAAAAACACCATACGCATCGGGGCAATCCGTGTCTACTATCATAGGGAAGCAGACTAACAAACAGTTCACAGTGTCAATGTCTTCCTTTCCCGTTTTTCGGCCATAATTTGATGGACGTAATTTTCGAACTCATTTGCTTCACTGGGCGGTAACTCTATCAGTATTCCTTCTGCGACGGTCCGTTTGTGGTCCAGGTCATATACTCTGCTCAGCCACGTGTCCTTTTCTTCTCATGACTAAACTGGGTATATTCACAGTATTGAAACAAACCAAAGACCCCATCGTACTGAAAGAGCTTAATAAGTATATTAAGTTCACTACGCAACTGACGGAAGTGAACGTAGCCATCGGGTTTCTGGAACAATGCATAGATCGTTCAGAATTCCAAAAACAGTACTGGACCATTCTTAGACGAAATCACATTAACGTCACGAGAACTTCCTTACAGCGTCTGGCTCTAAACGAAAAGGACACGTGGCTGAGCAGAGTATATGACCTGGACCACAAACGTACCGTCGCAGAAGGGATACTGACAGAGTTACCGCCCAGTGAAGCAAATGATTTCGAAAATTACGTCCATCAAATTATGGCCGAAAAACGGGAAAGGAAGACATTGAAACTGCAAAGGCAACTTAACCCAATCAAACCCAATGTCGAATTTCCGAGAATTCACAGTGTGCTCACGAGGATGGAATCTAATCTTAATAAGTGGAGTTTCTACAAAGCGCAGTAACCGGTTGCCATCAGTTGTGTCCGCGATTCGGAAAACTTCTACTGTGTTAACTCTCTGCTTCGCATCTGATTACATTAGTGACGTCACACGTTAGTCTGCCAGATATTCAGTTATTTGATAACGCAATCGTCTCCCTGTTCTGTCGAAGTGAATGATGGAATACCAGAATCCAAACGCGCAAATGCATCATCATAATCGTCACCACAGACAACAGTACATCAGTGGTTCTCAATGATACTTAACTGCCACACAACCATGAAAGTAAAGCAAACCCTGCAAAGGAAAAGAGAATAAAAAAGGAGAGGGGAAGGGATATAACTAACAAAATAGCTAAGTCTATATTAAAACATACAACATCAAGGCGCTTAAATCTTGCAAACAAACAACCGAGCTGTAAGTGAAAATAAGGCGTCATCAGCAAGACAGCTTCCTCACGGCTTTCAATGCCCCCGCGTCACTTCGCAAACAACGACAACATTCACGCCACCTAAAGTTTCAAGTCATCGACTCTGTGAGTCGCGAGGGCTCCAGCCCGAGAGACGAACCCGACCTACACTGCCCAACCCCTTTGTAAACGGTTTCATTTGTCTACGTCAGGTCATCGTCTGTCCACCTTGCACCTTGCACCGGTTGGCCGCAGCGTCGGCAGACTGCTCGATGTAATAGACAACTAGCTGGCATCCTTAGTACATGGCCTAACCGTCTAAGTCCGCTCCAATGTAACGATTGAACAAAAGTGGGACGGACAAGCATTGATTTCTATGAGGAATGTATCCGATCAGGTCAATTTCCGACGTCGTTTGTCAAGCTGCTGTCTAAGAAGAAATGACCGAGAAACAACATCAATCTCGTGAGATTAACATGCTCCCATATCAATGCCACTCGGTAAAAGAATAACCAATTCGTGGAAACCCAACATCGCCTCGCTGACGTTCTTAGTGGTTTGTCATTGGTTTGCCGGATGAAGTATGAGATCTTTAGTAGAGATACCCTTGAAATAACTAGGTGTAGAACTATTCACTCTCTCATGATCAGCCGAAATGAGCGTGTTTCCTGGTGATGGTTTCAAATATGTACACAACCTTTCGTCCACTCAGTTCACCAAGCCACAACTGGAGGTCCTCTCACTTGGACTTAAATTCAAAATTGCGCCCAAGAACGTCAAGTTGAACACACAAGTTCAATTTGAATACATGTAGGACCAATTGAAGCAACTGTCGCGCCTATATCTTCTAATGAGGCAGTCGGCTTCGTACAAAATTTGTGGATATCTCAAACCAGTATTTGTCAGCGCCCATTCGTTTACGTTGCTGTTTAAACCAGTAACACTATCGTGCCATGAACGAACTAAGAGACATGCACCATCTGGTATTCTTTAAACCGGATAAAGGCTCTGGTGTTATCGTCATGACCAAAGACGAGTAGTTAACGAAAATGAACACTATTTTGGAAGACCAAAGAAAGTTCAAAGTGGACCAGACAGCAGAAAACAACATAACATTGGAAAAACAAGTGGCATGGCAACTACAGATACTGTTGTTACATGACCACATATCTGAAGCTCAATCTAGACAGTTGAAACCAGTTAGCACGGAAACACTCCGATTGAAAGGCGTTCCAAAATCACACAAGGATGGTACACCTCTACGCCCGATCTTGTGCATGAACGATTATGTTTACCATAAAGTTGCTCGTTGGTTAGTAGACATTTTGGATCCCATCTGTAAAGTTTTATCCCATATCGTTTGGAGGACTTTTTTGAATTAGCTGAAATCCTAGAAAACACTTCAGTGAGTACCCAAGTAATGTGTTCCATAGATGTTGATCCTGTTTCCACAAATGTTCCCCTTCATGAGACAGCTGAATTTTATGTGGCTTTATCTCCAATCAGAATTGTGATATAGGTGTTCCACTTGAATACCTCGAAGATCATGTTTTATTATGTACAGAAAACATTCGTTTCGATTTTGAAGGACTTGCATACAAACAGATAGACAGTGTTGCTATGGGTAATCCGTTAAGCCCAATAATGGCAGACATCTTAGGAATAATTGAGCGGCAAGTTCCGGATTATATAAGTGAATCCTTATTATACAAACCATACGTTGATATTTAAATTTTTACTGAAGTTACTCATTTGACTTGCTTTTCAACTTCCTTAATAATATCCATCCCAACCTATCGTTATCTCACGAAGTTGAATCGAACAATAGTTCACCTTTTTTGGATGTACTCATAACAAGACGTGCGGACGGCACGTTACAGTGCTCATGTAACCGCAAAACGACATGAGAGGGTCAATATCTTCGGTTTTCCAGTTTTGCTCCTATTGCATACAAACAGGGTTTGGTTAGAACACGGTTTCATAGAGCCAAGAGTATTTGTACCACTGATACACT
>LUCH01006289.1:6358-32724 GCA_013368495.1 Paragonimus heterotremus
GCAACACTGTATGGTCGTATATTTCCATTTCGACCATATCTTGAAAACGCTACGAGATGAACCACTCTGTTGTTGTAGGGTGACGTAGTTCATCTCGAAAATCGCAATCAGCGAATTTACAAGACCGGAACAAGTGAGCTAACACCAATATCGGGTTGCTTTTCGTGAAAATGGTGGAAAATGTTTTCATCAACAAATCAGTACTTTTAGCACTTATTCGATGAACTCAAATATCTCCATTAACGCTGCTTATTTGCAATTGATGTACTGTACGTATTATGTCTGAAATTCCGATTTTAAAATTTTCAATAATATTGAGAAAAACGAGGATTTGCACCAAAATGACAATTTTGCTTTTTGAACGGCCTCCAACCCGAATCTCTCGAATCGAATTATTGCAAGTAATCCGACATATAATTTTTGTTCGCAGGCTCACCCTCTCCTCCCAATTTGTTCCAACGTAAGTTTGCGGAAACATTGGGTGCACTTACGTAGGTACTTCACCATGTTGGTGCGCCCGTTCTGCGAATTATTTCTGCCGCTTCCTTTCACCTATTACAACCTGTTCAATACACAAGGCTCTTATTTTCACAACTGTGCACTTATATACATTCATACTCGGCAGAGTACTTCGTGTCCAGTTTCAACTGTTTTCTAGTTGCTTATGTTTGATGACAACTCTACTTGTATTTTAATAATGCAATCAGACATATCAGCCTCTGAGTCGGAGCTCAGCGAGGTTGGTACGAGGGCAAACTCCGTGAGTTTTTGTGTGAATCGTTACTTTCCGGACTACCTAGATTGCTGGCTGACGCAACTCAAGTTCACATTCCAGTTATCGCACATCACTGGCCAGACTGCTAAGTGCACATACTTGGCTAACGCGCAGCCCTCGTCGCTGGCACCCCAGGTCGGGGGTTTAGTGATTAAACCACCTGCAAACAACGTTCGTCATACACTGAGTAGCGCATCTCTAGATCGCGTCGTCGTATCACAGAAAAAGCGACTGAAGCATGTTATTAACTATTTTCAGCTAGAAGATCCTACTCTTACTCAGCTGCTTTGCCAGTTGATACATGTAGGATAAAACTACAACATCAATGACAAATTCATGCGCTATTTTTGAACGCAGAACTTGTCCGACTCCATGTGAAAAACTATGTATCCATATCTCTCGATTGATGAGCGGGAGGTTTAAATTTCTGGCGTGAAGAGGTGGTATTTAATATCGGGATTGCGCATTTGAAGAATGTTCGAGTTTCCCTCCAGAACACACATAAAATGTCAGAGAAGCCGTCCCTGCGGAACAGAGGCCGAAATTTGGAACATTCCTGTCACGTATTCTGGGCATCCGAGACGACTTGTGGAAGTCAGAAAAATTGGCGGTGGGAGTGTGAGTTATCAAAAGTGTTGTGTGACGATTTACTGTCCCCGTGTGCTACACACTGGCCGGTACACCCGTTTTTCCTACCAGTTGATGTATTCGTTTCTTGTCAGCCACTCTCCTCAACCAGTACCAGCAGCAGTGGAATCTGGTGGAAATTCCTTACATGGGATCAGGAAAAGATATCCACGTGGCCGGTCTGAAAGTTGGCGGTTACGGCAATAGCATGTTTCACCTGGAGATCGGTGCAGAAAGTATACAACGTGGTGGGTGCGCGAAGTGGCCACACCGTCGGTGTAGCAAGCCATCATAGTCGGCTTGTGATTTGTATGTGTTTTATAAGGTAAACTCCCCGATTGTACTTCTGTTGTCTGTGCTGGAATAAACCACGAGGGACATTCTGGTAGTAGCACACCGCCAGTTGTGCTCAGTTGGATAGATGGTAGCATAGGAAGAGTGGAGGTTAATAAATCGAATGATTCAAATACTGATGGAGAATGTTGTAACGAAATGGAAAGCTCTGACGGAGCCCGGGGTAAAATGGAGAAAGGCGGCTATAAAGCATAACCACTCGCCAGGTTTGGTCAGTGAGATGAAGGATAAAACTGCCCTCGGGGTTAAAGCCGAGCTAAATGTCCACGCTGTTAGCAAGATGGGCTGTAGAAAAGTGACGTTCGTTAAAAGAAACAAATGTAGCAAACAGAGTAGGAAGGAGGACAAAATAATGAGTAACTTGAAATCGGTCAAAGAACATTTAGAAAGGGGAAGGAAAGAACTTAAGAACATGGAGGGGCTAGCTAAGGATATTTGTTCCAGGATGGAAGCCCAAGAACCGAGACTTATGGAGGTCCATAACGAAGGTGAGCTTTTGGTCAAAGCTGTGTTAGGTGTTGAGACTTAAGGGGACCTAGCCCTTGGTAGAAACAGAATGTCGTCATCAGAGGCATCCCTGAGCCCATTGTGAAAGAAGTCAAAGCTATGGAAAATCGATGAGATTTCACATGGTGAATCTCTCAAGGAAAGTAAACCTTCCTCAGCATGTGGCTACTTAACGAGTATTGAGGTTGGGAAAGTGGCAGGCAGATAAATACTCTCCGAGGACAATGTTGGCTTGGGTCGCTAACCCTAGACACCGAGAGATATTCCTAGCGGCGGCAGGATAGATATGTACAGCTACTCAGGGTGGAGTTACGGTGGGTCAGGACGACTTGGTTGGGTGGAAGAATACTAGCCGTCCCCGTGGTACCGCATTACCGTTTGTGGTGCAACAGTGCATTACAGATTTGGGACCACGGGCATGGCTAACGGGCATACTCGTGAAACAGAAAGATGCGGGGAGAGACGGAAGGTTTCCTGCCATCGTGAAATCTACCCAACGTAAGAAGCGTGGATTGCTCAGCTTGAAGCTGGGAAAAAATGGGAACCTACTTCGAAAGACGGTGGGAGTGCTCAGGTGTAATTCCTGAGTAATGGGCCGCCCCTCGAGTCAAGGAAATTGGAACAACGAGTGGTTGTGAGAAGTCCTTAAGTGTATTGTATACCAATGCTGGTAGCCTGGGGAACAAATGGAGTAAGCTCTCGGGGGAACCAAGAGGTGAGGATGTCATTTCAGTTACCGAGACCCGGTTACGAGAGGATGCCCGTGGATAATATTTGCCCTACGGCATATTTGATTCACAGTGTAAATGGACAAGATGGCAGAGTGGATGGGGATGTTCTGTCGTTAATAACGCAGCATCACAGGCAGAGCCAAGAAGAGGAGTTTATTTGAGAAATGCCCAATTATTAAGCCGTTCCATGATAGACGGCAGAACATCGTTGCTGCTCCTGTGTGTTTGCAGAAGCCCCTCTTCTACCCGACAGGAGAATTGGCAACTACTCAATATTATTAGAAGACAAACGAGCACATCACAGCGACTCCTCATTGCAGGAGATTTCAGCGTTCAAGGAGTGGCTTGGAGTTTGATGCATGCTGCCAGTGGTACATCTGGTGAGGCATTATTGGACATTCTAAGCAAGAAAATATCACTTCAACACGTCAACGAGATCACTAGGTGGAGGGGAGGACGAACTGTTAAAGTTTTAGACTTCGTTACAACGAGAAACCCCAGTGACATTTAGGAGGTGAGGATCAGAACACCGCTTAGTATAATTGGCCAAGGAATTATACGTCTGCAGTTAAGCCATGTCTACGCCACCCCCTGTCGAATGTCGTAAGTCCTTTTGAAGCATGAGTGTACAACAACTAAGGTCTGATAGGAAACAGGTGAGTTGGATAGATTGTCGTGGTATCAACGATGTCAACAAAGCTTGTGCCACAATTAAAGATAATCTTTCGCAAATAACTGACACGCGTGCACCATGAAGACACAGTCGACAGAAAAGCTAGCCTCTGTGGCAGAACTGTAGAGTCAAAAATGCACTGAGATGTAGAAGGAAGGCTTGGGCTGTGTACAAATAGTCTAGGGTACATAAGGTTTTGCAAGAATATGGCGGCTAGGAAAAGAGATTCTGAAGTATAAATTGAATGCGAGAAAATGTTCAAAATGAGTTTTGCAAAGAGCCACCAAAAGGACCCTGAGGCCTTCTTTGAATATGTCCAGGCCAAAGGGGCAATTGGGAGAGGGCCGAATAGCATTGTTGACACTGATAGCAATGTTATTGAAACATCACTACAAAAAGCGCAGGTTTTCCGCCGGTGTTTTGGAGCGGTACATATTCCGAACTCTAGAACTACCACAGTGGGTCAGTGTTGGAGGAAGTTACAATAGGACAGGAACAGGTTAAGGATAGATTGGATAAGCTAAGCGTGAATAAGGCGATGGGGTCGGACCGCATTCATTCTATGA
Organism: Paragonimus heterotremus; assembly: GCA_013368495.1. Lineage (NCBI taxonomy): Eukaryota > Metazoa > Platyhelminthes > Trematoda > Plagiorchiida > Troglotrematidae > Paragonimus > Paragonimus heterotremus. The sequence goes on from LUCH01006289.1 coordinate 10,592, forward strand.
TACTAAGATCTTTCAGTGATGTTTCACGGGAGCCTCTCACCGTGTTGGCTAATGTTACCCGACAGAAGGCCATCATCCCGGATGACTAGAGGAAAGCAGGGGTCATACCCATCCATAGGGGGTGTGAAAAGCACGGGGTGGACAAATATCGACCAGTAAGCCTCACGTCAGTTGTCCTGAAACTGCTGGAATAAATTACTAAAGATGGGATTGCAATACGTCTTACTGAAAATAGGCTTCTGGCTGCAGACCAACATGGATTTGTGAGGCATGGGTCTTGTCCCACCAACCTGATTTGCTTCCTCGATGAAATTACAGGGAGACTGGATGGGCGAGACAAAGTTGAGGTTTGCTACCTGGACTTCAGGAAGGCATTCGAGTCCGTGTACCACGGATTACTGATCCTCAAATTGAGGACCGTTGGTCTTCCTTCGAGAATGGTAAGATGGATACAGGACTTCTTGGAGAGTCGCACCTTCCATATGGAGGTAGCATGGAAGGGGCCCAGAGGAGGTGCAGTAGTTGGCGGGGCACTTCAGGAACATGTGCTTGGACCATCACTGCTTTTAATGTTCATCAATGATCTCACCAAAATCCTGCAGTGTCCCTGCTACATCTCCGCTGATGACGTGAAGGTTGTAGGAAATCCTGACAATATGAGCATTCAGGAGGACTTGACTACTGTTTGTAAGTGATCAAATGAATGGCACCTACCCTTGAATGTAGACAAATGTAATCAGCTGCTTTCTGGGGAACAGCCGGGGTCAGCTAGGCGTCTTTGCAAGGAGGGGGAGGAGAAAGAGCTGAGGAGGGTAGAAACAACTAAGGGCCGGGGAGTGCTCAGAGGGGGGAACTTCAAAGCTTTCGAACAGTGTATACAGACGGCACGAAAAGGTAACAGAGAGCTGTAAATGTTGAGGAGAGTGTTTGCGTCGAGGAGATTGGAGGTGTTGTTGCCGCTCTTTAAAGCTTATGTCAGGTAACATTTGTAATACTGTGTGCAGACCTGGAGCTCGCATATGGTGAAAGGCGTGAAGTCACTTGAGAAAGTTCAGGGGATCTTTACAAAGGCTGCTTTAGGAAATGCGAGATAGATCGTATGGAGACAGACTAAGGAAACTTGATCTGTTTTCCCTTGCGCGAACGGGGTTACAGAAGACTTGATAGAAACCTTCAAAATTCTCGAGGGAACAACCGGAGTTAAGGCAAAATCTCCGTTTGGTCTGCAAACAACCTCATGCTTCCGGGGCCACAATCTCAAGTTGGGGAAGAAGAGGGGTGCTACGTCGACTAGGGCTAACTTCTCCTTATGTAGAGTCACAAACCGTTGGAACATGTTTCTACGCAGTGTGGTATCTCCTGTTGGTGTGACAGAGTTCAGAAGAAAACTATATGAGTGCTGGCCATCTTTCTTCCCGAACCTGTTGTGAGGGTGTAGTGACCGGCGATCGCGTGGCTTCTCTAAGGATTCCGGCTGCAATCGTGTTTTCCTGCTTGTTTGTTCTGTACGCATGATTCTAAGTACGCCTGCAACAGGAGGCCTGATACGAACTCGATGCCGCTTTTCTTCAGTCGTGCAACTAATTACCCTTTTCTGAACCATACATTTATTATTATTTTATTCTTCAAAATCGTTTAACCCGAACCTATTCAAACGTTGTTCAGCTCACTCGAAGGCTCCACGCACTTCCCGCTTGGCGCGCTTTTGAGCGCCGCCGAGTGGGCTGTGGCCCGTCCTGCGCTCCTCCTCTTTTTTTCACTTGGATGTTGCCGTTGGTCCCAGATTAGGCTAGAGCTAACTACTTATCATATTTCAAAATACTGCTGTTTCCAAACCCCACTGTGTTCTCTATTTCGATGCCTGTTGAGACTACGTTACGATTACTCTTCCGGAAAGGTGTATTAAATTGTTAATGAACAAGGATCTAGTGCATACCCACTTGTCCACTGTGAGGGTTTAGTTTGAGTGAGTTTCCCAAGTACTTTCCTTATCATATATTTGTTAGCCAACTGTTAATCATTATTTGTTACTATTGTTATCTCTTTCAAATCTTACTGATTGTTTTTTGTTTTATTCACAAAACTAGTCTTAGTATCTGAAAGTATAGGCTTCTGGGAATCAAACCCACATTGGTCCTACACTCCGCCCTTGTCTGATTGCAGTGATAACTTCAGCTCGGCTTTTATCTCGTATCCACCATGATAAGTCATGGGAGTGAACAGCTTCCTCTCATTATCGTTGCAGTATTGGGAGCCCCTGGGAGCTCACTGGTGCAAGAAACTGGACCGTTTCCAGGTGAAGCCGTTTTGTCCTAGAAACTTGACCGAATATCGGCGAGTTTTTTGGACGAGCACTTTCCCAATAAAACACACCAGGCAGAGGCACATATAGGAGGCATAACCGCCGATTTAGCAGCATAAACAGGAGAACTTTGTTTAAAATTTCAAATTCTCAAAGCCTCTTGACTTCTTCCCGCTTTCAGAGGACGTAAGTGTCCAAGGTCATATCCGAAAACCGAATACTGCCAGTGTCACCACGGTTTCAGAGCCAAGACACGGAAATGCATTGAACCGCCCACCTTCTCAACAACCTCAGGGAACATGCCGGTAAGTGATGGGGACAACGGTTGCTGGCAACCCTACCTCTGATCACCAATTTTTATACCCGACAGGAACTCCAGGCCGTGTTTTCTGGTAGGCAACCAACGTTTACGTCAATGTCGTATCGCCTTGAAAAGAAGGTGCGCCTCAATCGACACCCTTCAAGCTCTGGGCCGCCAACAGATCCCCTGTGCACACATTTGACGCGCGATCTCTTGGGTTGGATTTAGGCCTGCGACGTGCTTTCCCTTTGATTCTAACAATTCAGCGATTAGTACGCGGGTTCGTGACAGAGTCCAAAAGTACCCGGATACGGTCGGTTTTTCTTGCTCAGTGTCGAGCTGGTGTCTGTTGACCTGCAAAACAGACATTGAAAACAGGGTGTAGCGCCGCTCTTGGGGTTATGGTTGATACGAAGAACAGAGTGAAATTACTCGCAGGAATATGTTTTAAGCAAGCGAGAAACAAGCAGCGTTCTGAGGCAGTCTCTAGAAGCGCTGCCGACGACCTCAAAAGTAGGGCCCTTTCAATGTTTAATAACCCTATAAGAAAAGAACCGTGTCCTGAGGGAGGTTCCGGGACGAAATTTATACAGCTTCCTGGGATGTCTTTACCATTTGCTAAGATGTTCAATTATTTTACTGAATCTGTCCTGAAAAGAAGTGTGAGGAATAAATCATTGTTCGTTCGTCGAAATTCAAGCGGATATCAGTAAAAAGTTTAAAGTTCAGACTCGTATGCCACATTTCCTGAGCCCGTGGCTAGTTTGGTAGCCGCACGCTGGACACACTCAACGGCCATTATGTCTCTTTTCAGGCCGGTATACGTGAACTGGTCGGCACGCCCGAACAGCGGTCTTATATAAACCCCGTAAATCATTCGGAACGCTTTCCGGTCTATGTAGGGCAAGTGTGTTTAATCATCTGATGAGCGACAAACCCCTTTTGCAGCGCCATCTAGTGAGGATACGCGAAGGATAAGCTAGACGAAACCCAAAGGCTCAGACCTTTCTTCAGGTTGGTTTTCGTGATATCTACTGTGCCGGACGCACTATGAGCCACGAGAGCACTGCCATAATTTCCGCTCGATGACATGTGCGTGCACTTAATTTCATTGAGTGGGGGACTCCAATCCAACGACCGGCGTCTAATCTTGTCGAGATTAATCTGTGGTGCACTGGGATCAGTAGCATTCCAAATATTCGGGTCGTCGGCGTATGGGACGGCGTTGCTGAAAATATGGTCCGGAAAGTGGTTCAGGTTAATTAGAAACAGTAGTGCACCAAGCACCGCCCCTGGTAAAATCCTGCAGAAATTGAAGAAGGGGACGTGAGGTCTGGTCCGGCTTTAATTCTACAAATCCCATCATCCGGAAAAAAAGCAACCCAACGAAAAGCCTCTCAGTGGATATCATAAGCCTCCCGTTTGTGTTTCAGGGGGCCATGTGGGATACGGTAAAAAGCCTTTCCGAAATAAATAAAAAAATGATAGCATCTGATATTAGGCCATTATCTTTTGCCTCCGTCAAAATATCCTTGAAGATCAGTATATTTGTTATGTAAGACTCGTTAGGAGGGAAGTCATGCTTGGCGTAGAAAAAATGGTGTTCGATAAGAACTGCTCAAGGATGATGCGCTTCAATAAGCGCCTCATTGTCTTGCACGGAATCTGCTGATTAGCAGATAAACAGCCGGGGAGTGTCTGTAATTCGCCTTAAAACCTAGCTTGACCGTGGCTTCTTTCCATGAACTACAGAGTGTCCGTTTAGGCAGCCTATGAAAAAGTTCCGCCAGACTATCACCTAATTCTTTGGGAATCCTGGGGTGGATCTCGCCACGGCTCATCGCACTGCATGATTTCATACAACTTTGCATGAAATGACTTCAACACCTAGTACAGAAAGCTCAGCGGTAACAGTTGATTGCCGCAAGTTCTGCAGTGGTACGGAAAGGTGCTGGTTTAGCTTTACAACTCTACAGCCCGCCTGATATCACCATTTAAATAACTCAGCCACAGTTAGGGAGTTGAAAGAAGTCTCCCGTCAGTTAGTCACAGAGAAAGAGCTGAAGGGTTATTTTTCTCAGTCGACGCATATGATTAAATGAAAAATTTCGTCGGCGCGAACATTTCAGGGGATCCTTCCCAGTACCAGTTTAGTACGCTAACGGACTCTGCTTAAATCTACTCCAAACACTATGGAAAGCACTTAGCTCCCCCTGATTTCCCATAAACTTATGCTTGGATAATAACTAAGAACGGTTACGGAGAAGACGATGCTTTCTGCACGGAGGAGGTGAGCCACGACGAAAAGTGCATGATTTGTGCGGTACAAATAAGTCGTCCGCCTTATGACTTGTGCTTTGAAACATACGGTAGTTCCGGTCTACAGGGTGATATTCGGGATGGGGTAGTTCGAGCTGGCTTCTCAGGCAGTTGAAACCAGACTGACAGAGATTTAAACCTTTGGACGTTTTCACTGATTGTTGTACTTATTGACAGATGGGATCAAGAGCGATTAAGAACTGGTCACTCTGTCCAGACGGCGGCTTGATGACTACTCCGTCAACCGGGTGACCCTCATTAGTAGTGGCCGTGTGGATCTCGGAGAGCACCCGGCCAGAACGATAATGTGCTGGGTGCTGGTGTGCTGATTCCATGCATTCCCTCATATCGCCATTGATGAGAAAGCCGAAAACTCGCTTTCAAATTCCAGGAAAAACACCGATGCCCAGGTTAACCTGGATGCACTGAAGTCACCTATAACAAGTAAACAAGGAGAACGCTGTAATCCTAAGAAGTTTATTATGCCTCCGAGAAAATCGTCATCGTCGGATGTGTTGGATGAGGGACAACGACGAATAACTCCCACTAAAAGTAAGTATTGGTTATGCAGTGCTAATCAAAGCCATAGAACCTCACAATTATCACGAGGCTGGCATTCTCGGATGACCTCGGGTGCTGAAAGGTTCTGCTCAAAGAAACTCCCGGAGCCCCCAATTGTCCTCCCAGTGGGACGAACTTGGCAAAATGAGTACACGGGGTGACTTAGTTCACGGTCAATGATATCACCTCTAACGCAGGTCTTTGTAAAGGCAAAGAAGTGCAGTTGGGTGTCACAAACTCACCGTCGGATTTCCGGTAATTTGTTGAACAAACTCAGACAGCTCGTATGCGTTAAAGGCTACTACCTCGTTTTCTTCCACGAGAACACCGAAGGCAGAATGCGAGGAAGAGCTTGGTAGATTAGATCCAAGAATGGGGAGGATACTAGTGATGACGCTGGTGGTGGGCTTGGTTTATCCCGCAAACGTTTCCCGACAGTCTTCTCATGGAGCTGCGGGTGCGTCATCACCGCCTATACGTACGCTAGCGACACTACGGGACGCTTGGTTGGCAGTCTTAGCGTCGCAATCTGCAGCGTTTGTGTCCCTGGCAATTCCTGCCTTTTAGGAGTGTTCGGGAGGTTCCACTCGGGGGAAATTTGACCCCCTTTTTGCTTTGGGGGCAATGTGCTTGGTGTTATGGAATCACTAATAAAAATGCCTGACGGAGCGGCCTAAGGAACTGTCTTTTAATTTGCGATAGGTGCCTCAACAGGCAAGGGAGAATCTTATGCACAGTCTTCCAGTAGACATTGGGGGGACATGGAAGATGGATTCCGAACAATCTCAGCGGCCCGAATGTCCGTTCCTGTGTTTCAGGGAGTCCGTTGATGGATTGTCGTCTACAAAAGCGGCCTCCTCACTTTTTGCTATGGGTGCAGAAACGTGAGTGGTTGCTGCTGGAGAGGAAGTGGCAAGTATATTCTCTAACTGCATCTTGTGGTCATGATCTTGTTTTTGGTTTTAGTCCGTTGGTCGCGCATCCCCCTCTCTCATGGAGAGCCACCAAGAGACATGCCTTTTAAGTTTACGTTGACATATTAAACGCCATTGAGTTTCCAGGTACGTTCTCAGAGGCAAGTCAGGTTACTTTTCTGTTGGCTTAGCGTGTATTCCGCTCGCAATACGGGAAATTGCTACTGTCGGAGGGAAAGTGGATGCTAGGACTGACTTGGTTAGCTCAGCTGAAGAAGAGCCTGCAGGGGAGCAACTCCATAGCGCAGGAGTACTCCCTGAGAGTGTTCTCTTTCAGTGTAATCGCGGACTTCTCTACGTGTGTAGTTAAGAGGGCTCCTTTTCTCTTTTTGATTGCACCACCTGAAAGGACGAGCGCACTGTACCCATTCGAAAACTGCCTTTTCGAATTCCTTTCAAATAGTCTTTTGGAACACGCTCATTCTACTGTACACTGAATAAACAGAAGGAGATGGAAGTCAAGAGGGGGCCTGTATTTGCGGTCACAAGTACTCTGTGTCGATTCATGGCCCCAGATGCGCGCGTGACTTGTCAAGAGGAAAGCGGTAATTTTTCTGTCGTTAAACTTACAGTTCATGTGGATGAAATGGACAGAAGAAGAGGCCAGTTGATTGTACCGGTCTTTACGGAAGCTAGTCCACTTGAAGTAGTATCACTTCTAACACTGACAGCATTGCATACAGTCTCGTTAGAATACCTTGTACCTGAAGCAGCCACAAATGTTTGCAGCCTCGATGGATGTCCGCCTAGTCTCAACGCCTTGTTAGTAGAGATATACAGTATAAAATAAACAGTTTCTCAAAATTCGAAATAAAGGCGCTGCAGAACTGAAATATTACGATACGTGATACATTAATAAGCCCTTAGATAACGAATAAGCGTAGTCGTATGTAATTTTTGACGCACAGGGCAACAATGGAGCAAAAATGTGAGTAGACAATGACCGCAAGGAAAACCGAATCAATTTTCCAGTTATCCCAGTGGATATCCAAGAACCTTCTTTAGATGTAATCCGATGCAGAAGGAGAAAATTCAAACTCCACCAAAATGCCAACAAAGTAGATTGTCTTACCGTACATTAGAGCCTTATTAAAAATGAACGCAAGATTCCTGTGTCCACATGTAATCGCAGTGAAACACAACTCAACGTCAACATTACGAAGACCGCTTTCAGAACCAAAGAAACGACTCAAACCCACCAAAAGCTAAAACGATGTATATCCAATCAGATGTAATTATTACAAATAACACTGTACTGGACAAACCGAATGGAACTGATCTAAGCGAATAAATAGATAAGGATTGACCATCAGGAGGCGTGACCACTTTTTGTTTATCTCCATCAATCAAAGTTAAACTGGCCACTCATTGGACATAAACATCGCGGAAATCCTAACTCACAAAAACGCAAACCAATTAAGAGGATTCCATAGGTCTCACTGTTTTTCACCAGGCTAACTAAACCGAAACACTAAATTAGACTAAACCTACGAACCAATGTAGACCTTAGACTTGAGTAGGTGTAGTTTATGTCATGCTCAAGTGTAGACACAAAAGACTGAAACAACATGGACAGATCGGATCTATAGTTAAGGCCAGAAAACAAATAACCGGTCAGCAAAAAGTTCAAAACCAAACAGCCAAACGGCTCAATCAGCTTTCAACCTAAAGTCCAACATAACCATAAAGTTTACAGTCAAACGCATGGTTCAATATATGAGCTGTAAGAGGTGACGAATCGGGGTCCAGGTCAAAGCTTCAAAACAACCTGAAGCAAACAATCAGAAATCAGGTCAACTCCAAACGCTACAAGCAGCAACCAACCAGGACTGAAATCAAATGACCAACTCAGTTCCGCACATCAAACGTGGCGTTCATCGAGCTCCACCCACCTCTATGTTCGGATCCGTGAGCTCACTCCCTAATTACGCGCATACGCACTGATAGTGGCACCTCGTTTGGTGGAAAATCTCATGCAACTCAAAGGCCTAGAGTGGCGGACAACCGAATACCTAAATACATTGGCTGTATACTCCGTGCGATAGAAACCATTTTTAATCAATGAGTGCCTTCTGCAGCGGTGATTGTTGATTTGTTGTTGTCATACTTACTACGTACCCAGACTACCTGGCTAACTGTTAACGGCCTCTAACCAGCAGAACTACGTTAACGAACTTCTTGTTACTTTCAGCCCTTTTTCGCCTGAGGCAAGACGTCAGTAGGCATGGGTTTTCATCGGGTCTTGGATTTGACATTGAAACTGAAGCCTGGATGAACGACAGATACTCCCCGATCCTGAATTTCCAAAACACGCTGGATGTACGTGAAGCTTGCTTGTATCCTCTTCTGAATCACTTCAGTGGACCATGAATTACCGGTGAGTCGTTCCTGTCTCACCAATACGTCTTCTATTTCATTTGTACGCATACTTTTTGGGCCTATTCGTTACCACTATAACTATTCTTTGGCGTTACCGTATCTTGGCCAATCTTTATCATTTGATCGATCATTTGTTATCTTCACAGGTGATATTCCATGGATTATTCACGGTCTTTTTTCATAAATATTGTCGTCGATCACAATGTAAACTGCATACACCACGTATTAATGCGCTCGTATTCGGCACATTCAAGAGCCAACTACTCATCCCAAACCAGGAAACAGGCACAAAAGTTGCGTGCGACGTGGCCGGTAGCAGCTTAGAACCACAAGATGAAGCAACTACAATAGTCAGAAGAATGTTTCAGTCCTCCCGATAGACCTACAAAGGAGCGAGCTTCGTGTTGATAGTCATGCCGTGAAATTCTGTCGCCAGCAGACGAAGAGGTAATGGCGAGTAGGCAGGGTCGCTGCTAAATTTCTACCAGAATGCCCGTTTTCACCCATCAAGCGGTATGTTCATCAGTTTGCTTATCTGTACACTAATGCGGTAAAAATTCTGTACATGAATGGAACACGCGATAGATTTACATCCGGGCTCACAACGCAGGTCACTGTCTGGGAAAAAGCCATTCAAATTGATTCGAGAACTAGAGAAGCAGCCAAAGGAGACGCTGTAGAGGGGAATAATTCAACGGGTAAGCAGTCCACTTTTGTTCCCAATTCTGCTTACTTTAAATTCGGATGGAACATACCGCTATTGCGTTGAATTCAGATAGCTGAATCAAGTGACAATCAGAGGCGCGTTCCTGATTAAGGAAATTTTTACGCACCTAGAAAAAGCCAAGCTAACAACCCTCACAAACTGCGTTCCGGTTACCAGCAACTTCCAACAGCACGGAAGGGCAGAGTAAAAACTACATTTTGTGTGAACGGACGGCAATACGGAATCCTCAAGACGCAGTACGGCCTGTGCAACGCTCCAGTCACATTTGAACCTTTCTTGCTTTACATTCTGGAGGATCAGGAAGGAGGAATTTTGTGTGAGGGCGACAACGTCGTATCATCTAATACGTCGCCGGAACACGCGGGAAGGTTCTGAGTAGTGCTGCAGCGAACTAAAATTGAGCGGTAATAAAATACCAAATCGGCCGCAGTTCCGCCACTTGCTCAGGACGATATTCAACTACCGTCAGACAATTTGACAACCGTCACGAATTTTCAAACACCAAAATCGAAGCAGTAACAGAGGTGTTTCCTCAAAATGGTCGGCTACGGTTCAAAATTTACTCCGGAGTTCTCCCAGAAAGCATATCTACTACTTCAACTGCTGAGGAAGGACAAGAAATGTGTGTGGACTGAGGAGTTTGGTGTGGCGTTCAAAGACTTCAAACAGGAGGCTGCCAGCTTTCGACGATGCCCGACAATCCTAAGAACAAATCAGCCATTCACGGTATCAGTTGACGCAAGTGATATCGGAATCGGGGCAGTACTTTCATAACCGTCGAGGACAATTGAGTATGCCAGCCGAGTACTGACGGAATCAGAGGGAAAGTACTCCATGCCCAGCTGTCGTCCAGGAGCTAGAAGAGTGGAGGACTTACCTGCAGGCCACCACCTTTCTTGTTGAAACGGAACCCAGACCGCTGATCTGGCTGAAGATTTTGGAGAATCCGCGCGAACGACTGGCATACTGGAAAGTTCCACCGCAACAATTCAAACTTATCGTCGGATGCCAATGGTTGAAACGGTGGGGTACATGACGCACTGTCGCCACCGGCTGAAGCCACACCCATGAACGGGGTACTGGTCACCCACATAGGGATTTTGGCCAAGCACTAGCTAGGCCTTCGCGTACGCAAAGTATGTAAACATCTATTCGCAGGAATCAAATCAAAGACATTGACTTTGGAATGGAATGAGCTGGTACACATCTGGGACAGGCTACATCTGAAGAACGGTCAACTCACTGTCGATGTGGTGGTGTAAAGCGGGCTGTAGCCTCTAAGTCTGTCATTTATTCCGATGACCCAGAGGGGAGACGCGATCCAATCAACACACGCAGGCATTCACATGGGGACGACAGCGCATGCCCCATCTGTTGCGGTGAAGAGTATTCTGATCCACGGTGTGGGAAGATAGAGCCGACTGCAAATGGGCGTGCCCCAACTACCAACAGACTCGAGAATCACCGACAGCATTGCTGAAAAGACAGCCTACCGTAACACAGCGAGTTGCGTACACACGAAACATACATTTTTGGTCCGCTCCCAGCAAATTCAAATGGAAATCACCACCTAGTCCTAATGATTGACCAGTTCACTCGATAGGTGGAAACTGTTCCCACGGGGGATCAAACGGGCGAAACGGTGACACATGCCTACATCAACGGCGTCCCGGATTACCACAGAGTCATCAAAGGCCAGGACCGGTATCTTAAGGAGCGGTAATTTCATATGTTGAAGAAATGGAAGACTCAGTGCTTGAGAACATCGCCGTACCATCCACAAACCGACGGGTTGACAGAGTGGTTCAATCGTAAAATAAATGCGTGGCTGAACAGTAGAGACTATAGCTGGGAAGAAGGAATGCCGGAAGCATTGTTTGGATGCAGCACGATGAAGGACGCAACGGCTCAAAATTCACCATTTTTGGTGGTATACGAGAGGAAGCCAAGGAGTCTTCTGAATGTTTGTGTCCGGAAACAGAGAAAGACAATTACTACCGCAAGAAGGACGACACTTGTAACACTGTGAGCTTTAACGGACAAGACCTAAATGAACAGAAATGTGACTTGAGGCAGAACACACAAGTGGTGCTTGTTCAAGATAGGAGACCAAGCAAGGGTAAGAGAATATGATCGACCAGAAACATCCAGCCGCGGCGCTGGAAAATTTAAAAAACGACGGAATGGGTCACTCACCATCACGAACCTCAGCAATACGAACCACAAAATCAACCAAGTCCCTCGTGAGTAATCAGTCAATCGTGTATGCGTGGCATTATGGCACAATCGTGACAAGTTCCTTAAAGGAGGGAAGAGTGTGATAGATGGCCAAATTGGAGGCGCGATTATTCGAACACTGGGTGAGATACCTCGACGTTGTGGCGAGATATATCTGAAGCCCAGATTGGATGGATTACGGACAACACGGACGATGAGACAAGCCTTTGCGAAGTGAAGTCAGACCACCGGACGGGGAATAGGGGGCGACCAAACCCAGAGAGAAGGCGTCGTCCACACACAAACAGGGCAGGAGTGCATGCGGTGTTTGAGCGGAAACCCACGTCGTGATATGGGCTAAAATTTCAGTTTATAAACGCCAGCTTGCTCATGGCTTGAGGGTGTGCACGCTGGAAGGTAAAGGTCGTTCTCTATTGAACGGCTTTTTGTTATAACTTGACTTCTACGAACAGGTTACATGTAACGATTAAGACTGAAACGAATAGAATGACAACCGAACGTATAAGAATTTGTAGAACATCATGAGATTTGACAACGCAGAAAGTATGTTGTTGAGTTGTAAGAATCAGTCGTACGGGAAGCTAGAATAGTAAAGGAGAGGTAAGACGTGTCATTCATGTTCATCACATTACAGCTGATCCATAGTTCTTCGAGCCTTTAAGTATCCCACTTCGTTGGCGGATTCTGTAAGTAATCGCCTCAAGCCTGATGGCGAAAGGATTATTCTACACTGCCAGTGTTAATGATGAACTGATGAATCTCTGTCCTTGAAGGTTCGTTGATAGATATGATCAGCAATCACAGGAAGACTGCTAGCAAAAGGCGAAGTACCCCACTGACCCCCAATACGTTTGTTATTCTCCTGGACCCGATGAACTTTTGAGCTATTACAAACAGAACGAGTATCTTGGTGTGTGCGTACACCACTTTAGTTTTCACAGGTATATGCATTAAACGGTATCATATGTAGAGCAACTAAGCAAATTACTTAGTAGCGCAACGTACACTATTCAAAAATCAAAACTGGTCTTGTGTAAGGATAAAAGTCGACATGTAGAGTGGTTAGAGTTTTGAGGGACCAAGCCTCAGAGCATCTGAGTAGGTCGGGAGTGTGTTTGGTGGCTTTACCGGGCATAAGCAGGAAAACATGGAAAAAAAACGTTGTTACATACAAGACGCGGACAACAAATGAACTTATTGACGGTCCACTTGCAATATGAACTATTATTTTTAGAAGTAATTTACACACCACAAAGGACGCGGGTGGGGGTGCCTTCAGATTATTGCAGTGGTCAGCATCTACACTGCCACAAGACTAAGCAGACTGAAAATAGTATATGGACTAGTTTTCTGACCACAGACAGTTCATTTACTTAATCTCCAGGATGAGGGTTTTGCATCGCATTGGCGGGTAGATGATTTTTTAAAACCCAACCGAACGTACAGAATAGGGACACGAAGCGTGAGAACATACACCGGTGTATGTCGCTCAGTACAGAATCAAAACACGTGATATTTCAACCATGGGTGTGACCAGTCTGGCAGTCAGCCAATCAGAGAGCAGAGAGTTGCTGGCCCCAAGAGACCAGAATGCCAACTGTTACTAGGAAGATCAAATATGACAGCGAGAACCCGGTCACAATAGTGACGGCTTGTTCGATTTCACAAAAGGCTTCTTACAAGTAAAGTGGTTCCATTGAGAATAACGAATGCTGTCATTTAACTTAACTCCGTCCGCCTTCGCAAAAGCATTTGCGCACACGAATACCAGATAACAGTTGGAGGTAAAAATATTCCCAAAGGCAGACCGACGTTGTAGTTCAAGCAAGTTGAGCTCGGCGGGTGGCTACAAGTGAAACTGAATCTGGAATTTTGTCAACTTACAAAGAGACTAAGATTTATGAATGGCAACATGATATTACGAATATTTCGACCATGTCTGCGCTGGAGCATGAAAAACCTCTTTAAGATTAACCGGTTGTCCATGCCTTATGAGTACGTTTCTTGTAACTCTGAATAACAGGGTTATTGGCAAATGAAAGAGTGGCAAGTTCCCGATGAAACAACTCTCAATTTTAATACGGCTCATGATAAACAATCTGACTTCCAAACTTTCTGAGATCTGTCCGAGCAAAGCACTGCAATCAGCCACTCTGAATAATCTTCAACGTCACAAGCTGACTAGTGAATATCTAACAGCGCAATTGGGTAGTTCGCCGGTATGTTGCTTCAAGACCAAAAGGAGTTGGAAACGGCCATTTAGGCGCGAAAAGAGATTCTTCAAGTTTCCATGAAATATTAAAGTGCATGTTACGAAACAAATATATAGATTTCATCAATTATAATAGTTTTGTTGCAATCACAAAAATCCGCTATATCAAAAACTTGCCTATATTCGCACTTTGTTGAAAAAAATGTGTCGTCATTTTTTCGGTACAAACATAATGTTGCCTTTTCTAATCAATTTACGTTCTGAGAATGATTTCATTGGAATTGTCGTGGTGGAATACATATTCTAACCTTGCAGAAACGTTCAATTTCGCGTGGTTTTGGTGAAATAATAGAATTTATAATTTTCGACGACGTTGCGTTTACACTGCGTTGTACACGAAATATCACAGTAATTTCTGATGAAAGCTGTGTCACCACGTCTGAATTATATGTTCAGCTTGTGTCCCTGATAAGATTTCTGATGGAAAACGGTCCGCGCCATCACGCGGTTGTTTCCACCTTCGGTGTGGTGTAACCATTGGTAACACATCCCACCCTATCATTAAAGACGGGCATATTGCTTTGTTTATTGTTTATTGACCATGCTGCAATGTAGCTGGACATGTGTATGCGAGTCAATACTCATTTATTCGGCGGATAATGACCAGCTTTGATGCTCGTTATTTATCCGAAGAAAACATTGATTCCCACTTCTACCGTTTCAGCCACAATCCTTCTATCTTCGTATTATGGATGCTTATGATTCTGATGAATGTTGGTCTGTTTTCGCCGGCTTTCAGTACGTTGTTTCACTTTTTGCTTGTCCGTATTCCCCTTTCAAATCCCGATGTGCCATCCCAGGAGCTCCAGTGTTGTCAGACCACGTGTTGTCAATGTGGCCTGATGTTAATGATATTTCGACGCCGGGCGAGTACACTACCGCAGCAGGCAGGTTGTTCAGCGTTTTTGTGCTTCATGTTTGAAATACTGAGTTGCAGCCTTGGTGCAGAGGGCGTGTGTGACGATGGAGCTGCCGTGGTAACTGCAGTGAACTCAACACTTGGATGTGACTCTATGGATTCCGTTGGAAGGTAATTTCGTTTAACTGTTGTGCATTTCACAAAATTCGATGTAGGTCACGAGGTGTGCAGACAAGGGGGCCGTATCGCAGCAGACCAACAAAAGTCGGCATCGTGCATTTTAAGTCTAAGCAGACGGTGAAATTAGTGTCAGGAACAAAGCTTCCATTACGACCAAATTGGGAGAATTAGCCAAAAAGATGAAACCCATTTCATCATCAAAATTAATGAATCATTGTTTACAAAAAAGAAATACAGCCGTTGGTGTCACTTTCCGGAGGCTCAGATAATTGGCGGCATTGTAAAGGAGACACAGAAGGCCCTCATGGCAGTTTGCCCTGGGAACAGACAGAATACAGCCACCTTATTGTTCATCATACGAAGGCATGCCCGAGTGAGCCGGTTACATCACTTAACTCTTCACTTTCAGCTGAACGCCATAATCACCATGGACGAATGGAGATCCTACAGAGCTCTAGATGAAATAGCTCATTAAGAGTGATGCGCGATCAATCACCCAGAAAATTTCGTCGATATTGAGGACAGCTTGATCCACAGGCAGAAGATAAAAACTTTGGTCCTGTCCCAGGAAGCATTTTTGTGACATATCTGGATCAAACGAACTTCAGTTCCAGTCACACCTTCAAGAGATCATTGGGCGAAAACGAAATCCTGGAAGCGTGATTGGCAAACTGTTGCTGACCCTGTCTCATAGTGATCTGTTATGAATTATACAGTATGCGCCAACATTATTGCACGCGTTTGTCATTCCGCTTCATACGTACTGCGTCCACATTGATGGCTGCTCCGTCTATTTGGCTTAAACAGTGGTCAACGCCTAAGTATGCCGCATGTACTCGCGACAGTAGTTGCTCCGTCCAGTTGACTTAGGCTGTGGTCAACGTTGTTAGAAAGAACAAGGCAGAAATCAGAATAAACTTGTACTGGGACCGTCATGGACGAGTTAAAAAGATCCCCGCGAGTTCCGGCCAAAAATTAGATAAAATAATAGCAGCTATCAATGAAATCTGCAGGCAACGAAAACATAGACCAGCATTCATCAGAATCATAAGCATCCATAATACGAAGATAGAAGGATTGTGGCTGAAACGGTAGAAGTGGGAATCAATGTTTTCTTCGGATAAATAACGAGCATCAAAGCTGGTCATTATCCGCCGAATAAATGAGTATTGACTCGCATACACATGTCCAGCTACATTGCAGCATGGTCAATAAACAATAAACAAAGCAATATGCCCGTCTTTAATGATAGGGTGGGATGTGTTACCAATGGTTACACCACACCGAAGGTGGAAACAACCGCGTGATGGCGCGGACCGTTTTCCATCAGAAATCTTATCAGGGACACAAGCTGAACATATAATTCAGACGTGGTGACACAGCTTTCATCAGAAATTACTGTGATATTTCGTGTACAACGCAGTGTAAACGCAACGTCGTCGAAAATTATAAATTCTATTATTTCACCAAAACCACGCGAAATTGAACGTTTCTGCAAGGTTAGAATATGTATTCCACCACGACAATTCCAATGAAATCATTCTCAGAACGTAAATTGATTAGAAAAGGCAACATTATGTTTGTACCGAAAAAATGACGACACATTTTTTTCAACAAAGTGCGAATATAGGCAAGTTTTTGATATAGCGGATTTTTGTGATTGCAACAAAACTATTATAATTGATGAAATCTATATATTTGTTTCGTAACATGCACTTTAATATTTCATGAAAACTTGAAGAATCTCTTTTCGCGCCTAAATGGCCGCTTCCAACTCCTTTTAGTCTTAAAGCACCATACCGATGGACTGTGCATTTGCCTCCAACAATTTTACATGGCTGATATCCATGGTAACAAAACATGACGCCGGAACACATCAGTGTAGCAACCTCTAGGAAGAGGTTGATTTTGGTCGGTATTTCGTCATACAATTTGACACCTCCCGACAATGCATGTTTGTTTAGCCCAATTGTATGCCCTGTTTCCGCTAGCGTGGAAATTGTTAGCTTTTCCGTTCCGTGCGCTGCACGCAAGACGCTCACTGGCTGTACATTTTCTTGTCCCTCGTTAGTAGCAATATATAGAGTACTGCGGTGTTTGTTATGTTTTGAACTATTGCCATTGGTTAACTCATCGAACCTGGAGTGAGACTTCGTGGGGTAGTTTCCGTAAGCTGGTGAGCCTGGGAATAATGTTTTCGATGAAATTTGGTTCGCAACTTGCGCTGGATGATTCGACGTATTTTACCTCTTCTTTTCGTCTCAAGCCATTCGGTAAGTCACTTCCCTGGTGTTAATTTCTTTTATACGGCGTTTTATTATTTATGCCAACTGTATTTAATTTTTGGTTATATAACAGGTCTGATCAAATTTTCATATTTATTCACCTACCCTATATTTCCCGTTTTTGCACACTACAAACCATCGAGCGTTTGCCATGTCTGGGGAAGATCCTGAACCTCTAGATTCGCCCACTGTAAGCGCAATTACCCTAATAGTTCCCTCATTCTCGACGATGGACCCCCCACTGTGGTTTGTCTACCTTGAAGCTGAGTTTGTCAACCACCGAATTTGGTCTGACCAGGCGAAGTTCATTCATTTGGTGTCCAGGCTTCCAAAGGAAGTCGCCATGCAACTGCGTGACGCCCTCCTCACTCAAACTGCGGAACGTCACTATAGTGAATTTAAGGAGACTGTGATCAAGCAGGTAACCCCATCAGAGAAGACCCGCCTACAGCAGCTTTTCAGTGGATTACAGCCGGTGACAAACTCCCCTCTAAGTCGCTGCGTGAAATGCAGCAACTTCTCGGTGGCTCCCACATGGAGGAGTCACTATTACGAAAGCCGTGGATGCAGAGGCTGACGGAGACAGCCCAGACTATTGTGTCCGTAGCCTGCTCACAACTGCTATCACAGGCTGCTGAACTTGCCGACCAAATGGTCAGGCACTTCCATCCATTTCTGCACAATTACAATAATCCCAGGGTAAGTTTCACTCCAACGATTTCAGCTACGGAACGGCCTGTAAGTTCGCACTCAGGCGACCTGGCAGCGGTCAAGGCCTTGTGGGCGGAAGGAGCTGCCTTACGCAGAGACTTAGGCAGTATTACTATTGGTCGTACCCGAAGGCGTTTCGCACGGCGTCGGTGTATTAGCGGGTCGCCCCGTCAACGCAATTCACAGCCTCTGCTGGCACCATGAACGATATTGCACTGAAGCCACCAGATATAAAACACCCTGCTCTCTCCCCTCACCCTTTTATGGGAACCGGGCCGCCGACGCGCAGTGTCGACGGACGTCGCCGGCGCATCCACCCCCAGTCGCTCTATGTTTGTTCAGGATCAATTCACAGGGACCGCATTCCTGGTGGACACAGGAGCGCAGATTAGCGTAGTCCCACAGACCCTCTCCGAGACGACACAGTCAGGTGCTCCTCATCTCCGTGCCGCGACGGCGCCGTTATCCAGACTTTAGATCAGCGTTCGGTAACATTTAACTTAGGTCTCCGACGAAACTTTTGTTGGATTTTCATTGTCGCTGTCACTCCTCTGGCCTTCACGGGCATCAATTTCCTCCGGTATTTCCCCCCTTTTAGTCAATACGCGACGCCGGGAACCGAGAGACGCCGTTAAACACTTGAGCATTAACGGTAATCGCACGACCGTCGCAGCCATCAGTCCTAGTTACGCGGGACCGGCTGCTCCACCGTCTTTTGCGGAACTTTTTCAACAGTTCCTACAACCAGTCCGGGCACCGAACGCCTTGTCCGCTGTGACATCCAATGTCACACATCACATAAGAACAAAAGGCCCGCCCGTATCGGCTAGGCCTCGCAGGCTGGACCCTGGAGAACTAGAAGTGTCTAGGGCAGAGCTCGAACACGTGCCCGAACTCAGAACCATTCGCCCTTCCAATAGTTATTGGGCTTCACTACTGCAGTTGGTTCCCAAGAAATCAGGAGGCTGGCGTCCTTGCGGCGACTACCGCGGTCTCAACAGATTAAAAGTTCCCGACAGGTAGCCCATTCCACACATGCAGGATCTTACGACCTGCCTCGCGAGCAAAAATATCCTCAGCAGAGTTGATTTAGTCCGCGCCTATCATCATATTCCAGTGACGGCGGAAGACATATTTAAGACCGCTGACATAACTCCATTTGGTCCATTCGAGTTCATGTAAATGCCATTCGGATTGATCAATGCCGCCCAGACTTTTCAGCGCTTTATACGCGAAGTCACCCGCGGTCTGGACTTCGTCTATCCCTACCTCGACGACATCTTGGTTGTTAGCCCTTTTGAGGAGAAGCACCTTCCGCATCTGCGTAGTTTGTTCGAACGACTGACTAGCTTCGGTATTACAGTCAGCCTGACGAAATGCGAACTAGGCAAATCGACCATAGAGTTCCTAGGTCACCGAATTTCGGCCGACGGAATTGCTGCCTTTCCTTTCAAAGTTCAGGCCATCCAGGATTATCCTGAGCCTCTTTTTTCAAACAGCTTTGAAGAGTCTGTGGCCTGGTAAGCTATTACTGTCGACTCATCCCTCATTGCGCGCATGTAATGCAACCGATGACCGATCTCCCCCGTGGAGTCGATCGTAAACTAACATTTACTGATTCAGCGCATGCAACCTTTGGAGTGCTTAAACAGGCTGTCTCCAAAGTAGCCCTGCTTACTCATCCAGACTTCAGTGCTCAGTTATCGATTGTAACCGACGCTTCAGATACGGCTGTTGGCGCCGTGCCACAACAGTGTGCTGGAAGCAGCTGGAAACCCCTCGCATTCTTCTCGAAACGGCTGTAACCAGTCGAGACTCGGTACAGTGCTTTTGGGCGAGAATTGCTGGCCACCTATCTTGCTACACGCCAGTTTTGGCATTCTTTTGAGGACAGACGGTTCACGGTCTACACTGACCATAAGCCATTGGTCTATTCTTCAAGCTCTTCGTCCGACAGAGAAGGCACCTGGATTATATCTCCCAGTTTGAGACGGATATACGGCATGTCTCGGGTGTCCCTAATCCTGTCGTTGATGCCCTCTCACCGGTATGCCAGGTAAGCAATTCTACGCCTGTTCCTCTCAAGTTGACCGCTGTGGCCGCTGCGAAAACAGGTGACCACGAAATAAAGCACGTCCGCCAACGTAGCTCACTCGAAAAACAGCCTGTTCCGTAAACTTCCTCTGAGGGCACCGTCCTGTGCGATGTTTCACAGAGCGTATCTAGGCCCGTAGTTCCCTTATCGTTTCACCGTTTAATGTTCAACGCACTGCACAACTTGTCGCACCCCGGTATACGTTCTTCAGTCAAGCTTAACACTGAGCGCTTTATGTGGCCTAAAGTGGATCACGACGTCCGAAATTTGGCTCGTTGCCATTTGGAATGTAAACGTCCAGTGGTTCGTAGGCACACTAAAAGCCCTATCGGTGTCTCCCCGACACCTGACGCACGTCTTCATCACGTGCACGTCGACCTTGTTGGGCCGTTACCGTCTTCCAACGGCTTCACTTTCATCCTGACTTGTGTCCAGGGGTAATCCAACGTCCCGATCGCTCTTCAGAACCGGCGGCTCGCGCGTTTTTAGAACGCTGGGTAGCCCAATTTGGTTGTCCCGCTTTGGTGACTTTGGTTCCCACTTCGAGGGATCTTTCACAAATATCCTTAACGCCATTGGGTGCGAGCACATACGCACCACTGCCTATCATCCGGAATCCAATGGGATGATGGAACGCCTTCATCGTCACTCGAGAGCAGCCTTTAACGCGCAATCGAATCCCTGTTGGCAAGAAGCTTGACCGGTTGTTCTACTTGGGTTGCGGAATACCGTCAAGATTGACTTGAAGGCCACACCGGCTCAACCGGTCTAAGGTTGCACACCACGTCTCCTAAACGAATTAGTTTCTCCTTCGGCAACCGGACCTGTCGATTACGAAAGATATGTAGTACGCCTGGCGAATCACATGCGGCGGTTATCATGCATTTGCACGAGATTTCTTTCTGCTGTCACGTCTGCATACGCTCAGACGGCTCACGCAAGCCTCTGCAGCCGACGTATACAGGCCCTTTTCGCGTATTACAACCAGCCGAAAAGTCCTTCACCGTCAAGCGTGACGGCAAACGAGAGGTCGTTTCAATTGAACGAATTAAACCCGCATTCGTTGAAGAAGACGAGCCCAATGTCGCGCCTGCACCCGTAGCTCCGTCGTCCCATTCCGAATCTATGTGGGACACATCTTATTTCCGTCCCCACCTTCCTCAGCATTGCATAACCGACACGGTAGACGCGTGCGAAAGTCTGTTAGGTTCGCTGATTAAGTCAGTTTTCTACATATAACATGCCTGTTTATCATAACTGTCTTGGTATCATTATTTAATGTCATCTCTTACCGGCACACACTAACACGTTTTCTACGAGTTCTTTTTAAGCGTGATCTTGGAACAGCTGGTTTATAATAATAATCGGCGAATTGAAACGCATCAGATCACAAACGGACTATTGATGCCAAACGATCCTTCAACACGGTGAGCTTGTTTTTTTTCTACCTGGTACAGGTATTTCACCGTTCGTTCAGTTTTAGATCACTTGGACTTGCTGCAGTGGGGAGACAGCTCCTGAAGACTATCGTTCAGCACCGGGTAAACCTATCTCCTCTTTATTCTCACTTGTGAGCTTTTTAGGGTTGGGTAGCCCGCCGCGATAGATGTACACCGAAGACTGGATAACCTAAATAATCTAAAAAATGCATGTTGATTTTGTCAAGGTTTGTTGCATTATTTTGAGATTGCTGTGCCTTGTTTGATCAGTGTTGAAGGGTGGCCCTATCTTTCTTCATTTTTCTAAAAATAAACAGTACTAATCATTTTATTCTTACACCAACTACTATAACCTTTTCTTTTACTCTTATTCAGTCTGACCCCTGTACATTTATAAATGTCAAAATAAGACATTTTTCTTCCATGTTCTTTCTTGAGTAACTCATAATTCTTACTATTTCTCAATGCGCGGACAGTCACTTTGCTTCAAT
>LUCH01006290.1:8935-26420 GCA_013368495.1 Paragonimus heterotremus
TTGACAGTTGAAAGTTGCATAAAACCAAAAACCTCATTCTGCATGTGACCACCATTTTAGCAGTATACACGGTCGGAAAAGAACGGCAACCCAAAACCTTCACAACGTCGACACTGATAAAAATCCAGACCGCTTGGAACTACAGAACCATATCAAAACGTTTGAAGACATGGTAATCATGCGCATGTGACATTAACTCCACCATAAACCAGTGGACTAGTTGCTATAGAGTAGCCTCACAGAGAAGTCCCACGTATCGTGTGACTGTAATTGACTAACCTACACGCTAGGAAGGTGTAAGATTGAGTCCTTAAGTTCTCAACAGGGTCCTCTGAAAGTTAAATCTATTGACCTATGGGCCAGAATACTTCCGATTCTGTCAACTGTAAGCTATTGGGTAGAAAGCTAAAGAAGGCTGAAATACTACTTGCAATTTGTATACAGATCCAAACGTTGCTGTTCTTCTAGGATATTCCACGTCACTGTTGAGATGAGCGGCGGCCCGAGCCACAGTACCATTTGGTCAGGCTCATGGCTGTTATGATGATGATGATGATGATGTGACAGCGGATCACGACTAGTAGTGGTAGAAAGTGTGAACGTCGTACCGGTTGCAGCCAACACCACCAGGAAGAAAACGATGAGGATCACACTTCGGTGCAATCGTTTTGTTACCTACAGATCAGCTGCCCAAAAAACAACATGGATAACAAGATCAGATATTTCCTCACCGCTGATAAGCAGCCAACCAACTATAAATCTTGTTTTCGCACACACAACATCAACGTCAGCCAAAGATTCTCAACCAACCCCATCATGGATACGTGAATAAAAACGAAGTGGAATCCCTTGCCTACATCTAACTGGCCAATATTGGTGTCCGCATGTTAGCTGTAAATATGCACAGTGCGCGACATCAGGAATTCTTCGAACATAGAGCCACAGGTTCAATCAAAACGTCCTATATTCAAAAGATTTTGTAGGCTTAATTTGTGGATGCAGTTATGATGATCAGAAACACCTTATCAGAGTAGCCGAGGGTCGCACCAGTGTCTGCAAAATCTACATCAGATCCCACGGAACAGCTGCGGAGAAACAGAAGACTCAGAACATCAGAGACACCACTTTTGGGACGCAGATCACGTCTACAATTCTGTAGTTTTAAAGTATAACCCACCGAGTACGCTGTCCACCGTATCAACAACGGTCAAACAGAAGGGCTGAAATTGTTTAAAATTTTCACGATATCTCTGTTTAGGGTCAGAGACGAGACACTAACATCTAACTAGCTGAACATACTAACCCTAACTTATCGCACGAAATTAAATCCGAAAATTGGTCACTTATCGCCCGTCGAAGCTTTCCTTGGGTATCAACTAACGAAAACATTGGACATTATCAGACTTGAATGATACGAGCTCGTGATCCTCCTCAAAGATGTCCCCCAAATGGAAGGCAACTTCCAAGGGTGTTGCAGCGACACTGGCTAACCTAAATGCAGTTGTTGTTCGAGCTATAAACAAACAACATTCAGCATATTTTAACCATCAGAATGTTTACCAAGTGGCCCACATCATTTACTGCACTACTTATGAAATAAACTCCTAAATCTCTTTGTAGATAAGAACAGATGTGCACATTCAGATCGACTTCTGTTGTGAATTTGTCCCCAATGCACTTACGCGCTTCTCGGCCTGGATAGAGGAATACCGCAGCCGGCACATCTGTAGTTGGTAGTCTTTTGTCGGACACGCTTTTGCCATGCAACCTGATCATCTGGATACTCAGACGGTCAAGTGGTTTTCACTCTACTCGGTGAAGACCACAAAAAGCCAGTAAATCGGATTGCAGTGAGCCCGTACAAGTACAGCCTAAGTGCCCAGTCATTGAAATCGTATTCAGAATTAGATCACAAATTCCTTGTTGCCAAAACATTTAGCTAGTTACAAGATGGCCTTAATAGTAACCCTCAACCGTTACAGATTAACCGTCGGAACCGTTCCAACTGTGCTATCTCGACAGGCATTAAAGCGCCATAATGGCCACAGCAACAAGACCCTCCAAAACAATTCGTTACAACAGACTAGCTAAATCTGACAAACACCAAACAGTTTACCCCTCTGGTTATACAATATGGTCTTGGTATGTTGTACATATTTCAATTCACCTGTATATGGTTTGTAGCAGATCTGTGATACCAAATTTATTACGCACCCAAATTCAGTTAGTGTAATAAGAAATGAGCCGTATTCGTCCATCATGATTAGGGCGATTTGATAAGTTGCGTTGCATTTCCAGTAATTACAAAGAAAAATGGATGTCACATTTCAACCAGAAGCAAAGTGATTGTCATACGGTCATCATTGGTGTCAGGTTTAGAATAGTCAACAACGAAAGCAACCCGTATAACCACGTCCATATTTAATAGTATTAGTTACAATAAGATTTGTGTCAACATCCAATCGTCTCTGACTTAGCAGTGCATCACATATATTGCACGATATCCAGTTGGTGGGTTTACAGTCAACATGATCACAATCACTGTTACAAGTATACCGAGTGAGTGTGTGATAAAGATGCACGGACACAACCAATCACATCCGGTCAAATGTATTGTTGGGCACATCAGCCGTTCACCGTGTCCGTTAGCACTCTTACGGACCGACGTCAGTTGTGTGGGCATCCAGAATACAAACAGGTAGTTGGATTCATCGACAGACCTGCCACTTGATTGACGTTGGTGGCATGCGACTGACGTGGTTTCACATCGCTCTGCGCATCTCATCATATCAAAAAAAGGTTTCAGGATAGTTTATTTGCTTGCTGAATGAGGCTTTGATTACGGGAGTGTTCGTCGCGATGGACACAAAAGCGCAGTTCCCATTACGAAAACATTTTGGAAGTAGTCACCTTCTTCATAATAGGGATTTTCCCGTTTTAACAGTATTTGTTATAGGGGCGTTTTATTATACCTTGATTGACGACAGGACCATCCATATCACCTTCATGAGCAGCTTCATACGCTACCTTTACAAGATGCAAACGCCCAAACCGATGATGAGATTAATGGCCAGAATAGAAACGATGTGATGTTTGGCCGAATATGCTGACAGGCAGAATACATCGGTCACAGGAGCAGAAGCAAATCATCAAGAAACACTAAGGCATACTTAATTTCGATCCACATCAGTAAAACACCGTTCTGGTAACAGAATCAGATAGAGAGAACGTGCAGTATGAGTTAAAGAGTCAGTGGAGCAATACAGAGATCCAAAGTATCAGGCGTTCGCTGCTGCTCAGGACGTACATGATTCACAGTGTCAGTGGCTTTCACCGAACCATCACCTTGACGATTCTATACAAACAAACAAAAATCATACACGTCTGATGACCAACGCCTAGAACCAACTCTTGTATACGTCCCGTTTCCGCGAGTAAATTAGTCTGCAAAAATAAAAACAGTCAGCTAGCCTTTTAAATGCAGCTTTTTATACTGACACTTCAAAACGGTGTGGTGCAGTAAGAGGTTCCTCATTGAAGAATTCATGAAAGCCGCAATCCCGGAAACCAGGAAAACGTGCCCAAGGAAAATGAAAATGATCGGCACAAAAGCAGGAAACAAGTGAGAAGGTTGATGAATAGAGTAAATCAAATATGGAATAGTACAAAATCAGTGGGAGCACAAAAACCAGGGAACATAGGAACAAGAACAGCCTATGGAATGACTGGGGTAGATACAGTGGGTCAGTAGGCACCGGCAAACAAGACTCGGTGATGTTGCGGGAAGTCCAAATCGAATACATACATGTAATCACATCCCAGTGGGGCTGTAAGAAACTGTGGTTGCGAGCCACGAGTGGGAGATGTGGCCGGTTGCCGTACTGTGACACGGCGTACCGATCCACCGGGAATGATAGCCACATGGTGCCCTGGACGTTGTGCGAGCTCAGCGTCGACCACACGTAACAGGTCCAGGCCAGTTTCCACAGCGCTCACGTCGGGAGCTAAGGCCAAGGTTACATGAGCACGACAGCCAACTGGGCGTTGGGACGGAACCACCGGATTGAACGAAGCTAGGAAAGAGCAGATATACACAGGAGATGAGTAAAACTAAGCTAGATAGATGAAATAACCGGTTCAATCTAGTACATAAACAATGCATGGGTGTAGAAACCCTATATACAATGAGAGAGAGTAGAATCAAAAACGTACGGAGGACCAACGGGATGAGAGTAGATAATGTCAGTTATTTATTTCTCGCAACCCAAAATCAAAATGGCTTAGCTATTCGAAGAGAAATTTACGAACGACAATCGTGATACAATGAAAACAGGACGGGAACAGAAATTAATGCTTATTTGTAACAATCAGGACTTCAACAATCAAACCAGGGATGCCACCTATTAACTTAAAAAAGATAATACTCAGTTGCTGTTAGCGAGATGCACAAGGTGTGGCATAAGTTCGGAACAAATTCACGCTGCAAACTACTACGTACAATCGTTTTTCGTAGGCTTCACGTTGGACTAAAGGTAACAGGAAGATAATGGTATCTCCGTATATGGTCGCCCAAGAGATCAATTGAATATGCCGTAAAACACAACTAGGAATGACGCTTAACTGTAATCAGCCATACGAGTCTGGTAAACAGTAGGACAACGTGGAAGTCAAATACCGCACGGGCGACCGAATGTCAAACACTGGACATATCTGAGCCTCAACTTGGTTACGTAATTCAGCATGCGCGTGCTACCGTTTACAGATGATAAACTTCAGCAGATAAACTTCAACGACTGACCAGGGTTTTTGCGACCGTGCCATTCAAACTAAGTTCGGAAATCGACACAGGTAAGGTATTTTCTTTCCCTCAGCTTTCTCCAGGCGAATGTGCTGTGTCTACACCTAAAATCGACATCAATAAAAACACTGTTGATAGCTGTACAGACTTCAGCTACTTGAATAGCAACCTGTCGACAGATCAATTTGTGAATCACGATTTGCGAGCTCGTGCGGTGAAGACTAGAGCAGGCGTCTTGAAAGACGTGTTGGGAAGAATCGCAGCTTAAGGATGGAAACAAATCTGCTTGTCTATCGCCCAATAGTGTTGAAACCTAGATACCACATAAATGGAATGTGTAATATCTTGGCCGCTTTCATGCGAAATGTCTAAGAAGCAAGTTGAGTGTTCGGTGGACGGATATGGTTCTGAACACCAAGATACTTCGACGAATGAATACAGACGGGATTGAAGCCATGCTGATGCTCAGCCCACTTGCTTAGTTAGGACACGTCCATAGGATGGTTTACGAACGGATTCCGAAGCAGCTGTTTTATAGGCTAATGAAAGCTGGTAAACGAAATCCTGGTAGTCAGAAGATGTGTTACTAGAATTTTATCCAAGTAAGTCTTTCACGTTGTAATATCGATTTAAAATCCCGGGAGGACTTGGATCTTGCCGGACCGTCTGGAGAAATACGATGGAGATCAGCGTCCGAGGGTTTCATGGCGACAGTCGCGAGGCCGTGAATTCAAGCTCCTGGTAAATGAAGAAACTACAGATGCCATCGATTGTAATAATATGCCTATATTGGGCGTTGCGATGAGTGTGGCGGCCAACGGGCCTGCC
This sequence comes from Paragonimus heterotremus, assembly GCA_013368495.1. NCBI lineage: Eukaryota > Metazoa > Platyhelminthes > Trematoda > Plagiorchiida > Troglotrematidae > Paragonimus > Paragonimus heterotremus. The sequence continues at coordinate 14,562 of LUCH01006290.1, forward strand.
ACCTAGGAATAATAGGTCACCAAAGTCCTCATTGTACACCACCAGGCTGGGAACGACGAGTACATCGGGTGCAAAGATGTCTATTATATCCACTTTTCGTTTGTATCAACTAGCAACCACCATCGATTTTCAAACCACCCGCTCTCCTCCTATGAAAGCTGGATCACGATAGTCTTCTGCTCATTCTTTTTTTCAGCTTTTTTGGTAAACTGTATGATGTAACTCTTGTTTGTGTTCCAGTCAAACTGTAAATCTTTGCTTCCTTTCCCCTATTTGGGGTGCAATAATATGTACGCTTATACTGACCTACTTCTTATCGTATGTTTTCAACCTCTTTCTTCTTAGCTTATATTTAAGCAATGGAGTCTCTCTAGTTTTATTTCCGAGAGTTGAGGATTTCATTTTCATACAAGTCTATCAGCTGGTTAATTAGCACTGACCGACTGAATCAAAAAGATTTTCACTCACACTTCTTCTGGTCAGATTCTTTAATAAAGATTGAACATCACTCACAATTGATCGCAGCTGTCGCATTCCCATAGACTATCCAGGCGGACTTTTTCGAACAGCATAAACAATAGACTTGAGTTTCACTCTCATCAGAGCTCATCAGTAGTGCGTACCATCGCCACTGCCGGGACTAGAACCACGGCCACGCCAATGACCTCACATTAGGCACGACCGAATTATCATATGTGAACACAGCCACTTTCGCTTGTGAATAATGATCAGGGAATTGCGAGTGGAACCACAAGTGGGTGAAGCCCAAGCCACTTTTAATGTGTTGCACATAGGCGTCTTTTGGCATTGGCCACTGCGACAGGCTAATCCGAAACAGATGCCGCAAACCGTAGTAAATTGTGTACACGAACAGTTTACATTAACAATCCGAGCCCATGAGTTAAAAGTCCTCTTATGAAGCAGATAAGCCTAACAAGGTTTGAGATCCCGTTGACTACCTCGCCTTTGGACTAATTACCAAATAAAAGACAGCCAATGCCATCGATTTTTACATAGAAGTCCAGATGTGAGTGGAACAGCAAATACAAAACTCATTAGCAGAGTGTTCATGTTTATCAAACGAATGATACAAGAGATTCGTCCTAAAATGTGGAAACACCAAAGACGGACAGAAAAATGATTTGCAAGCCAATCGAATGCAGACGACCTCATCAACACATCAGTCATGCTAGGGCACTGGTTGCAATATCGACCTAGTAAATATGGGTTTGAGTGAACAGCAAGTTAACACAGCCTGAAGGCAATAAAAAAAAGAGGTGGTCCACGAAGCTTCAGACGGCATCCGTTTAAGGAAACGGCTCGAGCCAATGGGAAAACAACAAGGCCTGCCTTCACCGCATAATTTCCATCACGGATGTGTAAGCTACACAAGCGGAACGGTTGTAAATACAGAAAATGAACTGACTGGGCCCTTTAACAGGTCACGAAAATAGACCGTTTAAATTTCCGTGGACCACTCTGTATAAAATGTCAGGACTAGTGGAATCAACAATGCTACCGAGGATCGTAAGCAAAAAAAACTCCCAATCGTACGACGCCACAGCTGATCTACATCAACAGTATTATTCAGCACAATCGGATTGTAAACCATGACAACTTTTACCCCTTCCACAGACTTTAGGTTGTTTGACCGCTAATCACTTCACCTATCACATCACAAAGATTGATCTGCATATTACGAAAGTCGGTGTTTCAACTACACAGTAACCCCAAACAGCTATACACCTTGAGTGAGCAGAACAAAACAATCAGAATAGAACTGGGGCGAGGAGGGACGTAATTATGTAATCCATCCAAAGTGATGCTCAAAACGTGTCGATCGATGTGCATTGGCTGTTCTGTTTCTAACCCGCCCAAATCCTTGATACTGACGTTTCAAGGTAGCAGTTTAACAACTCAATAATGGTTGACAACCATATGATCACACAATCCCGGATGACACATGACACGCGACCACAATAAGTGGGATAAGGGATTGGCGTCGAATTGCCAGCGCCTCAAGGGACTGATGAATTCGTAATCGGTTACTGTGACAAATCGGACAGACACCGTATCCAAGTTGACATTATGTTTCGGACCCCTTTCGTCAGAATCTAGAAAGACGTCCCGTGTCTCTCGTTTACGACACAACTCATGATGTGAACAGTCAGCTGTTGGTCTGTCGCACAGAATAAGCTTACGTGGCTTACATCATGTTAATGTCTTCAGTCCATTCGGGAATCTCATCCAGAACACATAAACAGCAAGCGAAAGAATGCATTTAGTTGGTAGGAATTCATACATGTGATCATCGTGTTCATTATTCGAAAATGATACACAACTTTGGAATCAAACTGTAAGGGGCCGCCTAGAAAGTCTATGGGAATGCGACAGCTGTGATTAATTGTAGGTGATATTCAGTGTAAATGAATAACCCAAATCCCCTAAAGTGTAAAGTGTTTGCGACTAAGCGCTGCAATCCATCGGAGAACATTCGATACAAACTACGTGACGTCAGTAAACACTCAATGAAACAACTCAGTAAAACCAGTCTTGATCAGTCCGTAGTAAAAAAAAAATGCACGACAATGATTAAACGGCACACGGATAAAAGGTGCATTTAGTATAACACTCCAGACGTATCGGAAACGGAAAATGCTCATACATGAATAAATAAGTCATCACCTTAGAGATACCATGACAGCGGTAAATGACATTTAAAAACGCAGGTTCTTCTAATCTTATCACCCGAGGTTCATCTGGTATGAATTCAGAATCATTTTGTCCACATTATGTCTATCCTAACTACGGCAATAAGCAAACAGAAGACAGTACAATACACATCAATTCGTCACGTAAGTAATTGAGGTTGACAACAAACCTTCGAGCACCGCGGATCCATCGGATAGCACAGCCTGATCATCTGAACTCCATAAATGACGAAGCACCAAATCGTCACTAGGTAGACGAATCCGTAAACCCACCGTGCGCAGCGAAAAAAATAACCCAGTCACCTGAACGGTAAACAGACGTCCAAGCAAGCTGCTGGTCACGGCCCCACTAAGACCATACCGTTCGGCATCAGGGGCGTGGCCGAAACGAGCATACTTTGCAGTGATATGCGGAACGGAGGAGGCATGGCTAGTTCGTAGACCGGACCCGAATGCCGGGTATGTGGCGGAGTGCCAGTGACGTAACACATCCATCACGGAGGCACCTGTAAGCAAGGTGCATCCGATGATCAACTACAGCGTTTTAATGAAGTAATAGTATGACCAAATTAAACGCCACACAAAAAAAACGAATTAGTACGAACAACAAAATGAATGTGTATCAAGTCTTGACTCATTTAAAGACATGTGAGTTTGCAGACATTAGCAGTGAGATCAAACAAAGGCAGAAACGTACCAGAGAACGCCAGAAAAGTAGAAAGTACGGAAGAAATTCAACTCGTCGATTATAAAACAGAGTACAAAACACCCACATTCTAGGTATATCACATGACGAACTGCAACATACTGATGAAATGTTTAGTCAAACTTAATATACCAAAGAACGCATCGATAACAGTATACACTAAAACGAGGCGTGTCATCATCTCGATAGCCCACAGATAAACAAAAAGTATTTTCATCAGTAGTTTACGTAAGACCGAAATAATCAGAGATAATCAACAAAGGTTTTCATAATATTCAACAGCTGCTCCGTATCGATGCGACGCCTTAACGGTATTCATTTGAGTGTTTTCATTTTCCTATATCTATTGTCGTCAAACTAGTTTACTTCGGAAGAATAACAACATGGTAATCAAAAGGGACCCGTGAACATCATCCGAAATGGTTTCAACAAGGCCCATTCGGAGTAAAACTGGCCCCCGTAGTACTATTGCCGGTCAACAACCAGAACCGGCGGAAGCTTTCATACTCACTTGCAAAGCTCCCAGGTTTACCCGAGATCGGTTGGAGTGCAACTGGTGTCAATCGTAGAGAACATCGCAAGCTTGCGTGCAGAAAAATCCGTGTAAACCCTTCACCCTCCTAAGAAATTAACCTAAGACCACATGAAGTTTGACCGGGCGTAAACAGCTTGACGTCGACGATCATGAGTCTCACATATCCACGTGTACCACTATCATTCGGATACAAAAACCAGCACCACTCTCCCAAAATCTTCATTCACCTCATCTTGTAAAATGCTCACTGACCTGCGTGATTTGTTTTGATTTCAGTAGATAAAGAAGCGTTCGGTGATCAGCAAACCATACCTTGGTGTCAGCGGCATGAAGTACGCAATCTAACGACACCGTGAGAAAAAAATGAGTATGCAGCTTTAACATTACAAGGCGACTTCGAACACGAGACACAAATTCGCATATGAGCTGGAGGCTGTCAGGTTGCCTAAATCCAGACAGAAGCAGCAGCAGTGGTAACCATTAAATTACCACAAAAGAACATCCATGGGGTCGCCAATATTCCGTACTCGAATACAATCAAAAGGAGGGACTTGAACGAAGGCGTTCAGTCAATTTAAGTATCCTACCAAACTACTTATCAATACAACAATTTAAGAACCTACCAAAAGTATACGACATCTTTATGATGAAGAAACGAGATAGGGTTCCTATATATCTGGAAAATCCCCAATGAATGGATTTCAAAATCAGATAGGCAACGGAAAGAGAATTTAGAAGTGGCCAGCAGCCCCTTATGGATTACTTAGTTCGTAAGGTCGGACTAAGCCCCAAAACCACCGCCTATCGTAAAATGACAGACGCGTGTAACATTCTTATCTGTAAGCTTGTTCACCTAAAACAGGTTTACGATAACTCTAGGTTGCATACAGCTTTGCATCTATGCACACATGGTGGCCAAAAACAGTTCGCAAAAAATCACTGTTTACGATAATAAACAGACTTCAACTTAATTAACAATTGGAGTCTAATAATCACCACTGTCTAATCTAATAACCTGCTGCCCACTGCCTCGTTTAGGTGCATAAGCCTAATCGGCCTCAGATACTACCAAACTTGTAACTGGTTCATCTGAACCGAAGAGACATGTGTTAGGAGTGAAATGCTATAAATAAACTAAATTACCAAGCGCTTGAGGACTGTTCTGAAACAATTAATTCTCATTTAGTCACAAATATATTCTAAAGCACATCACCGCACGAGATTGACCTTTGATGAAACAAATTGGCTAGAACAACAAGAGTAGAACATAGGATCAACTCCATGGATTTTCATTGCATTACCACAAACAAAACAGTAAAACGGGTCACGGATTTATTTTAAAAAAAAAACTTTGCTATTAAACCACGCGAAAAACATACAAAAAGAAAGGGACCCATTGTGACCGGGTTAACGAAGTAGCATGAAGCTTCTAGCCGTCTGAACGCTATTAGTGAAAATGATGTCGAATCGGCTGAAAATTTGGCATCCCCAATTACATCGACAATATGCCAAATCTATAACATCTGATGAGTAACAGGAAATGTGTTCAACAGGTTGATAAAAGGGTGTCATCAATGACCGCATTGTGGTTTCCTTCAACAGTCACAAATCGCACTTAAGTGGCGATGGGGCAAGCACCTCGTCACTACAGAGAGTACATGATTCGGTTAACTGAGACTGTGTACATTCACTGCCTCAGTTGTCGGCTGCCAACTGGTGTAGTTTAAAATAGTCACCGACAAACCGTCACATTGTTTACACGATAAGTTCATCTGATCAGGGCTGATCAGAAGAGACTACGATGAGCGAGTACCACGAGTCAATTTAAAATTTCCACAGGAGTGAGTCAAGTAACTGAATGGTAGAGTAAAATTGAGCGTATATAGGCATTTGAACCCACCTGTTAATCGACAATCGAATGTTATTTGCGATATATCACAAAATGATGAAGATCGACGAATACCCTACATGTTTTCGTTATCTTCATGGACACCTCATGAACATTATTACGAGCAGATGAAGCAACACTACTCGTGCAACTGAAGTGATCAACACTCACATATGGCTCACCAGGTGATAATCATAGTTGGATCAAAGCCAATTTAATCTTGGAGGGATATTTTACATTTTCAAGATTAAAAGCGCACGTAATACTTCTGTTTTAGAAGGTCGGCGAGAGAATTACATAACACATTCTTGACAGTATCTGAACTTCCGCTCTTTGGAGCTACACTTATATAAAGAAGACACAATGTCGTTCCCGTTCGCACAAACGGACCAGGGCCATTGGTTATTTTGTTAGAGCTCGTCAGTACCGCATATATTTGCCACAACTGAGACTTGAACTCCAGCCATGGCATGCATATGCGCTGCTGACAAGCTCCAAATGGAGAGAAACTCTAGTCTGGTACTCCTTTTCGAAGGAGGCCGGATAGAAAATCTATCCGAATGCGAAAGCTGCAATCAAATGTGAGTGATTTTCAACTTGAAATTAACCAAATCCCAGACTGCTCAACAACAATATAACCAACGTGCTAAGTCTGACGGCACGAGAGTAAATGTTTACTGGGACCGATCATTGACGCTTTGGAGGGGATCTAACTTGAAGGGCTCAACTCAGTGTATAACCCACAAATTTGACTCGGAAGAAAACAGATAAACGCTTGCTGCGGAGCATCACCCGGAACAGCTGAATGAAAAACAGTACCTGACAGGTGTTGAGATAACACTCTGTTGATGGAACCTACTTTAGGTCAATGGTTTAAAAGTCTGAGTCACTGGGCAACAAGAAGATTGCTTAGCCCAAGGGCGCAGTGAATAAAACATTGGTGTTTGACCTTGACTACCGCTGTGCGCAGCAGACTTATTCAAAGTAGCATCGGGTTGCTGAATGATACTAGGGATTTTTCTAAGCATCGGTGATGAGACATTCAAACCTACGGATGTGACCGCCTCCATCTGGTTGACCTGCTTCACATGATTGTATCTGGGATAACTAATGCTCAAGTCAGCAAGGCTCTCTGGATTAACGCGCACGCAAGTCTGACCGTCCAGTAAAAGCAGTAGAATTGGGTAGTACGGTCCGTTAGGAAGTGTTAAAGCAACAGCAGTATTCTCGGAAGATGTTTGGAGTATCAGTCGCCGGACACTGGTGTCGTCTAGGTGTTGGGCATGTGAAGGAAATGTAGTACTAGCAATACCTATGACCGCCGGCGTTTTTAAGACAGGAGGACTTCACTGACCATCGTGCGTCACAGCCCCGTTACATAAACAGCCTAACGGTTACTCGATACATCGCGCTCTGTCCATTTTTGCTGAGTTAGTTTAAAACCGAAAGCTTAATGCCCAGTGTATGACTTGTGTTCGGGAAAGGAAAGGCTTGGCGTTAAAGCTTGCTTCAGTAGGGTAATTTTAGCTTCCTAACTGGAATCAAACGGAGAATAGACACTTTTGGTCAACGACACCGTTAGAGATGGCTAAGAATCCCAATCAATTGTGAAGTGTTTTTAAAATCCTCGTCCAAGGAAGTCCTTTTTGATAACGAGTTACTTCATTTGTTTCCTGGGTGTCTCTTTACGTCTTTTCAATCTGTTAATTGCAGCGATTACACAGTTTACCGTATATGTTAATAAATACCACCACACATACATATACAGCTATAGAAGTCACCAAACTTCCTGTAAGGTTGTTCTCATGCCTTCTGCAACCATCAAGTAGTCACCATGAAAGTTAGAAGCATACTTATTCAATAAATCAGACGGCATTGGAGGGGGGGCAAAATATGCCAAATGACTTACTGTCCGACATTCCTAAAGCAGAAGTAAGCTGTATGTGCACATCCGGCAAACCAACGATAGTGACCAAGGAGTCCCAAGCCCAGGTTAACAAATGCAATGTCTCTTCCACAGGCCAGGAGTCGTGTGCGGGCGGAGTTGCTGAATTCGTGTTGTTCACGCATACGAACCCATTATTACTGGCTGTGCCAGGCCACAACCAACCATAATACAGGGGAAACACGTGTTCAAAATTGCGAACTTTGGCTTCGATCGTTTGGAGACCAACGAAATGAACATTCTTCTGTGCCAAGGCATTCGTATCAAACCGCCAAGGTGTTTGGGGAGTGACCATGATCACTGTGTAGGAGAACCGTCTGGCAAGATCCGTGTAAAATCGGGTTTCCCAAGCCCTCACATTCGTATTATCGATCACCAGTGGACTCAGCCCGGATTGTGCAGCACCGTGAGCTTTCGCTTGACACCACTGATGTGCCTCAGCAACGCGAGAGATGTCGAACTGGTATTCCAAACCATTTGATTCTTGGTACCAGAAGTCGTCAGCCGAACATATCTGGAACACGAAAAAGTAAACAAAACAAACTGGTGGGCGTTGCCACTTTATCTACCCCATTGAACGTACATACATCTTCGAAAAATTATGAATGACTTAACAATAATGATGTCGAATCTCAATCATACAACTGACCAGACAGCCTAACACCTAGAGTTTGACAACTTGGTAAGGTCCGACCTGTGGCAGAGAATAAAACGCTTTGCAACATAAAGACTAAAAAGCAAGCAAATTGGTGGAAAACATATGAATTATGAACTAAGTGAATGTTCTTCTGAAGGCAGTGTTAGTAGGTTAAAATTATCACGAAAGCCGACTGAAAGAGAACCTTCCCAATGATTATTCGGGAACTAAGTTTGAGAATGACTACCGAAAGGGGTTAAGAAAGGATCTCACTTTTATATAAGATGTTAACTTTGTACGAAATACTAGGCAACAAGTACAAACCAGTTAGCTGACGGAAACAATGAAAGTATTCCGAGATGTACCCCGCGCTTGAATAATCAAGACAAATAACTGATGAAAATGTAAACCAATATTAGAATCATTTACCAGCAACCAATTATCGTATCCGCCTAAAACGTTAGTACACACGAAACTAGTAAGCTGATAGGCAGGTGTTAAGGTGCACCCGAAAGCCGCCACAATTAGATTAATTTCACAGATGGTCCCAGTGAACATTTTCAAGGTTCCGGATGTATAGTTCAGTATGTATATGTATGTCCCAATTGGTGATTCGCAACAGTCAAAGTCAGTTCTACTGCACTATCCGGATTTTAATAAGTTCAGCCATTTTATCTAATCCTGTTATTCACTTAGATTTGGTATACTGCGATTTACGTGTCATACATATACTTTCATTGGCGTTATAACTTTCTGATTATAAGTAACTTTTGTGCTAATAATTGAACACATCAAAAACCACAGAGCAGAGTGGAAAGAAATCGGACTGTTGCGGATAGTTGATTGGACCAGTGGAGGCTCGTGGGGTACAACAGATGGATGGGTTGACGTCAGAATGGTCTTTGATTTATAAATCGTTTCCTGGATAAAGCTGTACGAATCTTGGAGTCAGAAATACTCACCAAGGGACCGTGCATCGTTTAGTTAGTATGGCAGCGTCAAGGTAGAATATGTCGTTCAGCAGGCCATACAGCAGTGAATAATCATTACTCTTGATGCGCTGCGTAAAAATAAGTAACAAAACCTGAATAGTTGTTGTGACAATATTCGTGACTTAGAGTTATGCCAAGCAATGAACAATGTAACACGTTTGTGGCACCGGCATTAACGTTGCTGGAAGAGTTGGAATCACTGACGATGTCGGGTGTTCCTTGTCAGACGCTGTCAAGCCTCGATCGAATAAACATGCTTTTATGATTCGCACTACCCTTGAAATGTTGGTCAAAGGGGTATCAACGTCGAGATACGTCGTATAATGGATGACATTTTATAGAGGCAACTGATCGAAATGCGCAGATGACAAATTCAACCCGTCAATTAAGAAATATGTACCGATAAGTGTAGTGGTGTTGAGATGATGGGTTTACCATGATGATTTAGTTGACGGAACAGCGATCTGTCAGTTTCGGATGAGGAAAACAATCTGTATAACATATTTTCAAAAGAGTAACCGAAATGAAAAATCACATTCTAGTAGTTATACTGTTCAGAAATATAGAGCTAACACTGACTCAGTACACGCGCATAACATAACAGTCAGACGACATATACTCGGTTTCATGAGTGTCATCATCATCATCATCATCATCATCATCATTCATGAATGTAGCCAGCGTGTGAATTACGTAACGCAGGATATACGACATTTGTTGAGACAGATTTTCCTCCCTGGTAGTCAAATTCAGTAAATAAGAGTAAAATATGAGCTACACAAACAGCTTCATTAGGTTAATGGGACGCTGAAGAAAACGGAACTCACTTGAGCAGTTGGAAAACGTACGCTGATACATTCCGCTATATAAGACTTTCCAGAACCTGGAGGACCACGAAGAATGAACATAAATCTGCTATTTACAATCCACTTGGCAATCTCATTGTCCGTAAGGAAAGAAAAGTTGACGTGATCTTTGACAATCTTCGGTCCGTGAGTTGAAGGAGAGTACTTTCTGAGTAACTCAGTTCTCCCGTAACTACTAGCTTCTACAGTGGCGTTACAAGCGGGAACATGCGTTGGTTGATCATTCGAATGAGCTTCATTAGAGCACAGGCAAGCAGTGTCAGATTCTCGAGAAACAGAGTGCCTCAGATTAGCAGACCTAGAAGCAGTCTTCGAGATATTTGGACACAAGTGCACAAAAACATTCCCCATGGAAGAAGAGCATCCACGAAACCAACAGAGATAAGACGACACACAAGAATACATGCACCAAAACTGGAAAAGGCGTTTCCGTCAAACGCGCGACATTTGATTGTCGTCGTTGTCGTCCGAAACAAAATAACAGATAGTTGAAGAGAAACTGTGCTGCTAACTGAAACAAACTAATTCAGTTGCACTCAAATAGGAGAGTCAGCAATTGTGCACCTAAAATTGAAAACAGAATTGAGGATAGAACAGAGATACGTGGGAGCATACAATTCCGCAAAAAAATCGCGAATCGATTAATCAAAAATCAGATAGGTAAAAGTATGCTCGGAAATGGTTGTCTTTAAAACATTTCAGTGCATCCGAGGATAGGTGGGCGATCATGTCCTTTGGAAGTGTCCATGTAGCCGTCAACAATGGGTACCATTCATTGTCTTCACACAGTAGAGGTGTTAGTTTTACACAACTAACACAACGGAATCGTTGCGTAGTTTACACGACTTCGGTCATGAGTCAGTTTGTACCAAATGCTATCAGACTATGACCAGGAGGGAGCCGACCAAAAAGGAGACAATTGTTTGTGCGTCTTCCCATACACTTACTGAATTATGCAACACAGTATAGTAACCAGAATAAATTTAAAAAACAGATTCGAATGATCCATCTGTCGCTTGCAACACATGTGATGTACTTGATATACCAACCGATGAACTAGTTGCAAATCACCGCGCAAGCGATGTTTCTCAACGTAAGCATTCAATAAAAAAAAACGGTTAACAGTTTCGAAAACAGATAGGTGTACTACACGGAAAGTAGGAGCAGCTATAGTAAATGTCCTTTCATCAATCCATGTTGATAATTATCAAAGTTTGGTTTCAGTAATGTACAAGTTGATACGTAAGTATTGCAAGGTATTTCCACGCATTACAGCTGAATTAGTTTCATGTCCTTTCTTACAGTTTCCATATCATTTCTATTTTTAGCAATCCGAAACGCCGTATCATAAAGTGGAGTATGTATTCATTGAACTCAGCAGAATAGCTACCAAAGACAGCAGGACGTTACGAATGGATTCAAAGAAATGGTAAAGTGTAACGAACTACCTCCTCGTGGTGCCGACTGGGCGGTCTCGGTGCAAACCTTGACTGGCTAAGAGTTCAGCAACTCCAGATAGGGCCACCCGCTCTACCTGGTTTTAACCGTACCGGTTACAATCGATCAAGACATGTCTTGA